>JASDFA010000003.1:99505000-99507500 GCA_035772735.1 Datura wrightii
CATGGCCTATTAGAAGTAGAAGGCCCTCTGGCCCAAACCAAGGAATCCCTTAGATATGATGCAAAAGGGCTCTTGGTCTACCCTTGATCAGAGATTTCTCTAAGTGCTTCGAATCATTGCTATTTGATTCGGACCTGTTCTAAAAAAGTCGAGGTAGTTCGAATTGTTTGTTGACATGGACAAAGTCAGGGAAAACCTCCAAAATTATTTCAATATTGAACCTTGGACATATAAGAGTTCCGAATCGAATCTCTTTAGAAAGAAGATCTTTTGTCTCATGGTAGCCTGCTCCAGTACCCTTACAAAACTTTCGTTATTGGGTTAGCCATACAGTTCACATGTTTCTAGAGATTCACATGGCATCATCAAATGATACAAGTCTTAGATAAGAATCTACAATGCACTATAATGCCCTTGTTGACGATCCTTTACTCCGACAGCATCTAGGTTTCCTCAAACGATGTGATATCTCACACTGGGTAAAACCTTAACCCTTCACCCTCTTACTAAGACTACAAACTGTTCTTGTGAATTATGGCCAATACCGGGTATAAATGCAGTGATTTCAAATACAGAGGTTAATCGTACTCTAGCAACTTTACGTAAGGCAGAGTTTGGTTTTTTTGGGGTGATAGTGGAAATGTTGACAAATAAGTCACCCTTACTACCACTCTATAGAATTGTACATGAGATTTTTACCACATACGGCTCCTCGTTCAGTTTTTTCAAATTCATAGGATCCTTTTCTGCATTCGAGAATCCCCCCTTCTTCCACTCTACCCCAAAGAGTAACTAGGACCAATTTAGTCACGTTTTCATGTTCCAATTGAAAACTATCTATTTTTGATTATTCTTATAGGATAAGATGATTCTCTTTACCAAACATAAGAGGATCCAATCACGATCTTATATATAAGAAGAACAAAAGTTCTTTCTTGATCAATCCCTTTTCCCCTCATTCTTCAAGAATAAGGAAGATCCTTTTCAAGTTTGAATTTGTTCATTTGGAATCTGGGTTCTTATACTTCATATTTATTTAATATGAATATTTTCCCTCTCTTTTTTTATATCATTCCTTAAGTCCCATAGGTTTGATCCTGTAGAATTTGACCCATTTTCTCATTGAACAAAAGGTACGAAATAAATCAGATTGATAAAAGTACCATGTGAAATCTTTGTTTTTTCCCCTTCCCCTTATCCCATAGGTACAGTGTTTGAATCAATAGAGAACCTTTTCTTCTATATGAATCGATATTATTCCATTCCAAACCCTTTCGGATACCTCCCAAGGAAAATCTCAAATTTGAATCCCAAATTGATAGGTTAGTGTGAGCTTATCCATGCGGTTATGCACTCTTTAAATAGGAATCCGTTTTCTGAAAGATCCTGGATTTCGTACTTTGGTGGGTCTCCGAGATCCTTTCGTTGACCTATGTTGAAGGGATATCTATTTAATCCGATCGATTACTTAAAGCCCGCGGTAGCAACGGAATCGAGAAAAGTATACAGAAAAGACAGTTCTTTTCTATTATATTAGTATTTTCTATTATATTAGATATATTAGACTATTATATTAGATTAGCATTAGTTAGTGATCCCGACTTAGTGAGTCCTTTCTTCCGTGATGAACTGTTGGCACCAGTCCTACATTTTGTCTCTGTGGACCGAGGAGAAAATGGGCTCGGCAAGAAGAGGAGTGTACCATGAGAGAAGCAAGGAGGTCAACCTATTTCAAATATACAACATGGATTTTGGCAATGTAGTTGGACTCTCATGTCAATCCAAATGAATCATCCTTTCCACGGAGGTAAATTTTTGCCTACTAGGCAAGAGGATAGCAAGTTCAAAATTCTATCTCGCTAGGACATGTATTTCTATTACTATGAAATTCATAAATGAAATAGTTAATGGCAGGGTTACCATTATCCTATTTGGAGTGACGAATCTTGTATGTGTTCCTAAGAAAAAGAATTTTTCCATTTTTCAGGGTCTCAAAGGGGCATGGAAACGCATAAGAACTCTTGAATGGAAAAGAGATGTAACTTCAGTTCCTTCGGAATCGGTAGTCAATCCTATTTCAGATAGGGCCAGTTGACAATTGAATCCGATTTTGACCATTATTTTCATATCCGTAATAGTGTGAAAAGAAGGCCCTGCTCTAAGTTGTTCAAGAATAGTGGCGTTGAGTTTCTCGACCCTTTGACTTAGGATTAGTCAGTTCTATTTCTCGATGGGGCGGGGAAGGGATATAACTCCACGGTAGTGTCACCTTGACGTGGTGGAAGTCATTAGTTCGAGCCTGATTATCCCTAAGTCCGATGTCAGTTTTTCTAGTTGGATTTTCTCCCCCGCCGTCGTTCAATGAGAATGGATAAGAGGCTCGTGGGATTGACGTGAGGGGGCAGGGATGGCTATATTTCTGGGAGCGAACTCCAGGCGAATGTGAAGCGCATGGATACAAGTTATGCCTTGGAATGAAAGACAATTCCGAATTCGCTTT
>JASDFA010000003.1:99515000-99537500 GCA_035772735.1 Datura wrightii
CAGAATAGTGAACCAAAAGCTATGGAACTTGGGTGTGGGTATTTTGTCAAAATGGAATGGCTTTTCTTTTTCTCTTTTTACTTATTATTTTTCGTCAATGGGGGAATCATTACACATAGTATGTCTGGTCGACGTATTTTGTTGTTTTACACCCTGTAACTCTTCCTCAGCTAGGCTTGGGCAGAATAGCAAATCAAGTATTAGTAGCATAACAAAAAAGCCTTCCTCGTCATTAATATCTTTGCTCGCGGCAATTGTGACCTCTAGGGAGAATCGATGACTGCATCAAAGATGTTGTGCTATAGTACATCTGAGACTTCTTAATTGGGTAGTTTTAAATAGCCCTAGGGCTATGGAACAAAGGATTATCTTGGACCTAGACCGAGGTATTGGTGGTGATTTTCTAATCTTGCAGAACAGAATGTGATACGATGAGATAGAAAGCAATAGAAACAAAGACAGGGAATGGGTTACCTACTCTTAACGGGCAAAGCGAGCCCCTTTATTTTGAATTAAACAATTTAGAATCAATCAAATCTCCCCAAGTAGAATTCGAACCTACAACCAATCGGTTAACAGCCGATCACTTTACCACTGAGCTACTAAGTAACAACAGGAGATTCGATCTCATAGAGTTCAATTCCTGTTCCCAACCCATGACCATTTTGAGCTTGAAGCTTCCTTCGTAACTCCAGGAACTTCTTCGTAGTGGCTCCCTTACATGCCTCATTTCAGAGGGAACCTCAAAGTGGCTCTATTTCATTATATTTCATCCATATCACAATTCCATTCATTTAATATCCCTTTGGTATCATTTCTATAACAGATGTCATTTCTATTCTATCTCTTTCTATTTATTTTCTATATATGAAAAGTTCAAAAATCATCATATAATAATCCAAAAATTGGAATAGAAATGAAATAAGGGAGGCTTGTGATGATTTTTCAATCTTTTCTACTAGGTAATCTAATATCCTTATTCATGAAGATAATCAATTCGGTCGTTGTGGTCGGACTCTATTATGGATTTCTGACCACATTCTCCATAGGACCCTCTTATCTCTTCCTTCTTCGAGCTCTGGTTATGGAAGAAGGAATCGAGAAGAAGATATCAGCAACAACTAGTTTTACTACGGGACAGCTCATGATGTTCATATCGATCTATTATGCACCTCTGCATCGAGCATTGGGTATACCTCATACAATAATTGTGCTAGCTCTACCATATCTTTTCTTTCATTTCTTCAGAAACAATCACAAACACTTTTTGGATTATGGATCTACTACCATAAATTCAATGCGTAATCTCAGCATTCCATGTGTATTCCTGAATAATCTCATTTTTCAATTATTCAACCATTTCATTTTACCAAGTTCAATATTAGTCGGATTAGTCAACATTTATCTCTTTCGATGCAACAACAAGATCTTATTTGTAACAAGTTGTTTTGTTGGTTGGTTAATTGGTCACATTTTATTCATGAAATGGCTTGGATTGGTATTAGTCTTGATATGGTAAAATCATTCTATTAGATCGAATAAGTACATTTGATCTAATAAGTACCTTGTGTTAGAATTGAGAAATTATATGGCTCGGATATTTAGTATTCTCTTATTTATTACCTTTGTCTACTATTTTGGGCAAAATAGCCTCACCCATTCTTACTAAGAAACTGAAAGAAGCCTCAAAAATAGAAGAAAGAGATGTAGAAATAGAAACTGCTTCTGAAATGAAGGGGACTAAACATGAACAAGAAGGAACCACTGAAGAAGATCCTTATCCTTATCCTTCCCTTTTTTCGGAAGAAGGGTGGTATTCAGAAAAAATGATGAAACGGAAGAAATACGAGTGAACGGAAAGGACAAAATAAAGGATAAATTCCACTCTCACCTTACAGAGATAGGATATAACAATATTAATACTAGTAATAGTCCAATTTATGATTATGAGGATTCTTATCTGAATAATAATAACACAGGGAATCCAGAAAATTTAAAATTGCAACTGTTCGAGAAAAAAATGAAAATAAAAAACTCTTTTGTTTTGAAAAACATCTTGTGAGTCTTCTTTTCAATTATAATCGATGGAATCGACCCTATCGCTACATAAAGAATAATCGATTTGAACACGCTGTAAGAACTGAAATATCACAATATTTTTTTGACACATGGAAAAGTGATGGTAAACAAAGAATATCTTTTACATACCCTCCAAGTTTATCAACTTTTTGGAAAATGATTAAAAGAAGGATACCCCTATTGTCACTCCAAAAAAAGCTCCCTAATGAACTGGACAATTGGTGGGTTTCTACAAACAAAGAAAAAAGTAATAATCTTAATAAGGAATTTTTAAATCAACTTGAAGTTCTAGACAAAGAATCTATTTCTCTGGATATACTCGAAACAAGGATTAGATTGTGTAATAATGATACTAAAAAAGAATACGTGCCTAAAATGTATGATCCTTTGTTAAATGGCCCATATCGAGGAACAATCAAAAAAGGGTTTTCACCTTCAATCATAAACAATCCTTCGCTAGAAAATTTTAAAGAGAGAGTTAGACTAAATCGGATTCATACTATCTTTCTTCCGAATATTGATTACGAGAATTTTAACATAAAGTAGATACGGTTGATAAAAACCCATTATCAACAGAAATTTACAAGTTATTAACTTTAATCAATGAATTTGGTAACGAACCGAAATCGAGTTTCAATTTGAAAGACCTTTCTTTAGATTTAGACCAAGAACAGGGATGAGCGAATTCAGAAAACAGAACAAAATTGGTAAAATTTGTATTCAATGCAATTGATCCCAATGGGACTAAATCTGGAGAAAAAGCGATTTGAATAAAAAAAATCAGTAAAAAAACCTTGCTGGTCACATATATTAATCACCAAATTGGACCAAAGAAAAGAAAAGAAGTACGGTCACATACATATAGTCTAGAGAAGAACAAAGAAAAAAAGAGAAGAGAAAAAAGAAAAGGAAAAAAAAGAGGAGAATCAAAGAAAGGAACAAGCACGGATAGCATTAGCAAAAACCTGTGATAGCATTCCTTTGGCGCAAATAATAAGAGATTACATGTTAGTAACTCAATCAATTTTTCAAAAATCTATTCTATTACCTTCATTGATAATAGCCAAAAATCTTGGGCGTATGTTATTCTTGCAACATCCTAAATGGTCTGAAGATTTGCAGGAATGGAATACAGAAATGCATATTAAATGTACTTATAATGGTGTTCAATTATCCGAAACAGAATTTTCAAAAAATTTGGCGAGGGAAGGGATTCAGATCAAAATTTATTTCCTTTTTGTCTCAAACCTTGGCATATATCTAAACGGTACTCCTCCCGGGGAGAGCTAATGCAAAAGAAAAAACAACAATATGATTTTTGTTTTTTAACAATTTGGGGAATGGAAGCTGAACTTCCCTTTGGTTCTCCCCGAAAGCGTCCTTTCTTTTTTGAGCCCATTTTTAAGGAACTTGAAAAAAAAATGGAAAATTCAGAAAGAAATATTTTATCACTCTAAAAGTTTTGAAAGGAAAAACAAAATTATTTCGAAGACTTTCAAAAGAAACCAAAAAATGGCTTATCAAAAGTATTCTATTTCTAAAAAAAATAATAAAAGAACTTTCAAAAATACATCCAAGTGTATTATTTAGATTCAAAGAAATATCTGAATCGAATGAAAAGAAAAAAGACAAAGATTCTCTAATTAGTAATTATATAATTAACGAATCATTTAGTCAAATTGAATCTGGAAATTGTCCAAATTCTTCACTGATAGAAACTAAAATGAAGGAGTTGACTGATAGAACAAGTACAATCAAAAATCAAATAGAAAGAATTACAAAAGAGAAAAAGATAGTAACTCCAGAAATAGACATTAGTCCTAGTAAAACAAATAATATTAAAAAATTCGAATCCCCCAAAAATATTTTTCAAATATTAAAAAGAAGAAATACTCGATTAATACGGAAATGCCATTATTTTAAAAAATTATTCATTCAAAGATTATACATCGATCTATTTTTATCTATCATTAATACTCCCAGAATTAATACACAACTCTTTCTTGAATCAACAAACAAATTGAATGATAAATACATTTACAATAACGGAATAAATCAAGAAAAAATTAATAAAACAAATTCACTTTCTTTCGACTATAAAAAATTCATATATTTTTTTGATTTATCCTACTTGTCACAAGCATATGTATTTTACAAATTATCACAAACCCAAGTTATTAATTTTTCTAAATTTAGATTTGTTCTTCAATATAACAGAACGTCTTTTTTACTTAAAACTAAAATAAAGGACTATTTTAGAACACTAGGAATATTTCATTCTGACTTAAAAGATAATAAACTTCAGAGTTATACAATCAATCAATGGAAAACTGGTTAAGATGGCATTATCAATACGATTTATCTTAGATTAGATGGTCTAGATTAATGCCAAAAAAATGGCGAACTAGTGTTAATCAAAGTTGTATGGCTCAAAATGAAAATCGAAATTTAAACAAATGGAATTCATATGAAAAAGACCAATTAATTCATTACAAAAAAAAATGATTCTGAACTCTATTCATTATCAAACCAAAAAGATAATTTTCAAAAATGTTATAGATATGATCTTATATCATATCGATTAATTATGAAAATAAAAAGTGACTCTAGATTACCCTTTCAAGTAAGTAAGAACTTCAAAATTTCTTATAATTCCAACACGTCCAAACCAAACTTTTTAATATGCCCGGCAATCTTCATATCATTAATTATCTAAGAAAAAGCAACATTCTAGATATAGAAAGAAATCTCGATAGAAAATATTTTGATTGAAAAATTATCCATTTTGCTCTTAGTCAAAATGTTACACCTTGTAAATTCTTGACATTTAGATGGCCTATTCACATGTTGGTTAAGAGTTTTAGAATGCCATACATAATAGAAAAAGGCCCGGGGGAAGACCGGACAAGCGCCACGTAGAACCATCGCAAGAGGAGGTTGGGCAGACCCCCTCCGCGATGGCCAACGTGTCACGGAGGGCTCACCTCCACGATGGCCAATGTGCCACGGAGGTGAGGTTCAGCCTCAACTATATAAAGCCCCCACTTCGGTTTTCAATGATAATTATCAAAAATTTCCAGAGAACAAACCAGAAAACAGAGGGCACGAGAGGTTTAGTCAAATTTCCTTCCGTTTATGCTATTAAACGCAGTCCAAACTCAAATTAATATTGGGTAGTGAAGTATTAAGCTGCCGGGAGCATTCCTGCGAAGTTAGTTTCGTGAAATTCGACTGGCGAACCATCGTCCTACTTAGCTAAGGTCAGTAGAATTGCTCCAAATTAGTGTCAATATACTCCTAGCCCTAAAGTGAGCAACAACGAGTTTTCGGCTGTTTTTCGATAAGTCAAAGTTTGGGCTATATATATATTCAAAGTGGTGTTTTCTTTCGGAATGTTGATGAATTTACTTCTAATTGCTGTGTATATGAATGTAGTAGGAAGAAATAACTGGATTTTGGCCGAGTTATGTCAGTTAGTCCAGAAGTCAGAAACTAAGGTACGTAAAGCCAGTTCCTTCGGCAAGTTAGTAATTCTAGTATAGTAAAATAGAATAGATTCCAGAAGGAAGTTCCAGAAGCCGAGTATTAAGTATGTTTGCGTTATTATGTCATATACAGAATAAAAGTCAGTAAATTAGTATCAGACAGCAAGATCTTATCCCATACTCAATTTAACTCAGTATTAGATTCAGTTTAATTCAGCAAGAGATTCAGAATAGAATATCAGAACAGGGATAGTATTTTCAGACTTAATATACATGTTATATGTGATTACTGTTGCTTGTTGAGACTTGTTTTTGATATGTGGGCACCTTTAGAGCTTCCTTGCCGCCCCAAGGTTAATAGTTGTGTCGACTCGCCCGCCAGAGGGTGAGGATAAGTCACTCCAAGGAGTGGCATGCCGTCCGTAGTAGGACAAAGATGGGATGCAGCATTCCTCGTAGTAGGCTGATCAACATTATAGAATACCCTGTCGAGCGCTCGCGCCTAGGGCACAGATTACAGATTACATATACAGATCTCAGATTACAGTTACAAGAGTCCTTCGGACTCAGATACAGTTATAGTCAGGGGCCTAGAGAGCCCAAGTTGCATACCCAGGGGGCCGGCGGGATGCTCGTAGTTATTAGGTATGTGGAGTGAATTTATTTTTGGATGGTTTGACCCAGGTAGGGGTATATAGACTGCGTGTTGATTGGCACCTTCCGGCTTATGGGGACTATTATAGGTTCTTGTATGCTATATATATATATAATATATATATATATATGTTACTTATTAAATTGATAAATAGCAGGACGCCGCATCGACAGGTATGATTCTTATCTTCGTTCCAGTACAGTTATGATTGGTATAGATTTTGCTATTCCAGACAGTTTTAGCTATCCTCTGTCATTTCAGTAACTACCAGTTTACTATTTATCTTTAGTTATGTTCAGTTTTGCTTTGCATACTCGGTACCAGTGGTACTGACGCCCATTTGAGGGCGCTGCATTACTTTCCTGTAGGTACTCATAGACGAGGAGCCGATCCCTCGTAATTCCAGCCAGCACACAGAGTCATCAGCTCCTGTAATCCGGAGCTTGAAAGCTAGAGGTTTATTTCTCTTTTGTTGTACAGTACGGGTAGGCCGGGGCCCTGTCCCGACCTTCTTATCAGTATTCTTAGAGGCTTGCAGATTAATATTCCCTATGGTTAGCTGTACCGGTCATGTGAGGCCGTGTATATGTTTTAGTTTGTTTCTGATGGTCGTGTGGGGCCTTATTCAGTTTTTAGTGGCGATCTTGTTGGTCATGTAGCTGTTTAGCACTTGTTTTCTGGATTCAGAAGTAACTAGACAGCATGGTGGCCTTGTCGGCCCGCATAGGTTCCTTATTGATTCAGTTGTTCTGGGTAGCTGTTGTTTTCTTACAGGTGGCTATAGGACTAGTCGGCCAGAGGCTGTATTTACAGCCGTTATATAGCCCGTCGTTTTCTTGAATCCAGAGTTAGAGCTAGCCTGGCACCAGAAGTGCTCAGGTTCAGCTAGTCCAGCAGTCCAGGTCCTAGTAGGGCACCAGGTGCCAATCATGCCTCCCAAGGAGGGGCGTGACAAACTTGGTATCAGAGAAGGTCGTGTCCCAGGGTGTTTGCAAGCCGTGCTAAGTAGAGTCTTGTCTATGGATGTGTTGTGCACCACATACCATAGGCAGGAGGCTGCAAGGCATGATAGGATGGTTACTCTTTCTTCATATTCAGTCGTGCCATAGAGTAGTACAGTATAGGGTTGAATCCCTAAAACTTATCATACTCTTTATTTACAGATAAAATGGCAGACCAGCGACATCCTGTCACAGGTAGAAGACTGGACACCGCAGCAGGAGAAGGCACCAACAGGATGCCTCAGCCTCGTTTAGAATCAGCCCGATCTGAGGGCGATACAGAGGCGTCATCTCGACCTTCTCAGCAGTCCCCACCCCACCAGGAGCCATTCGGGACTACACCGCCTCCGACAGTTCCTGTACCCACACCATCCAATCAGGAAATTCGAAGTGTAGTAGTTATGTTGTCACAAATGATGGCTACTCAGCGTCGTCAGTGCCACACGTAACAGTAGAGTCGTCAGGTGGGCCTGGCAGTTCGAGGGTCTGAGAATTCTTGGCACTAGGTCCCCCACTGTTCACAGGGTTGGATCAGGAAGAGGACCCCCAGGACTTCCTGGATCAGATGAAGAGAATCTTCCAGGTCATGTATGTGACAACTACACAGTTAGTTGAGTTGCCAATATTCCGGCTGCGGGATATTTCCGTGTTGTGGTACGAAAGTTGGGAAAGGTCCCGAGGGAGAGATGTTGCCCCTCCGACCTGGTCCAGCTTTTCAGAGGCTTTCCTAGACCGTTATCTGCCACGGGAAATCCAACAGGCCCGGATGGACGAGTTTTTACATTTGGAATAGAAGGCGAGGAGTGTACAGGAATATGTCCTACAGTTCGATTCCTTGGCCCGCTATGCTCCAGCCTTTGTGGACACCATGCCATCTAGAGTCCACCGGTTTATTATGGGTCTGAACCAAGAATATATTGAGGCACGCATGACAGCTACACTTGGGGGAGATATGGATATTGCTCGGGTGCAGGCCTTTTCCCAGACTATTGAGGGCCTTAGACAGTGGAAACAGGATAGCAAACGAATAAATCAAGAGTAGCACCGCAGGGATAGATCAGATGAAATACAGAGGAAAATTCAGAGAGTACCTAGGCCACGGCTGTCAGATAGGCCACCTAGACCCCCACCTCCATCACAACAGTAGAGGGATAGATTCAGTCGCAGAGGACAGTCAGAGTCCGACGGTAGTTCTCGAACGGTAGATTCACCTCAGCAGAGGAGTGCAGAGCAGAGCAGGTACACCCCCCCACCTTTCCCTATTTGCAACCGACTCCACACTGGAGCTTGCAGATATGGCTCCACAGGGTGTTGTATATGCGGGCAGGAGGTTCATGTGATGGGAGACTGTCTAGCCAGGGTCAGGGTAGCCGAGATAGTCAGGACAGGGCGTCAGCAGGGCCGCGAGCTCCAGCAGCCTCGGCAGGGCGTAGGCCCTTAGGTCCAGCAGGTAAAGGCCGAGGTAGATCAGGGGCCTCTAGTTCGGGTACGGGCCCAAGCCGTACCTATGCATTACCAGGGAGGCAGGACTCAGAGGTGTCTCCAGATGTGGTAACAGGTATGATGACTATTTTCTCACACCCTGCTTATGTATTGATTGATCCAGGATCTACTTTGTCCTACGTTCCCCCATTTGTGGCTTGAAACTTCAGTGTTGCACCAGAGTTGCTTCAGCATCCCTTTTCAGTATCTACACCCATCGATGACTCCATCATAGCCAGAAGGGTTTACCGAGGGTGTACAGTAGAGGTTGCTGATCGTCAGACCACAGTAGATTTGGTAGAAATAGAGATGATTGATTTCGATGCCATTATGGGTATGGATTGGTTAGTGTCGTGCTATGCCAATGTAGAATGCTGGACCAAGATAGTCCGATTCTACTTTCCAGGGGAGGCCGTACGAGAGTGGAAGGGCAGCACAGCTACGCCAAAAGGTAGGTTTATTTCCTACCTTCAAGCGAGGAAGTTGATAGCTAAGGGATGCATTTACCATATAGCCAGAGTCCAGGATGTTCGGGTAGAGCCTCCGACACTCCAGTCTATCCCAGTGGTTAATGAATTCCCCGAAATATTCCCAAAAGAAATACCTGGTATTCCCCAAGAAAGGGAAATAGATTTTGCAATTGATTTGCTACCAGGTACTTAGCCCATATCAACTCCTCCGTATCGTATGGCTCCTGCTGAACTCAGAGAATTAAAGGAGAAGCTGAAAGATCTGTTAGATAAGGGCTTTATTAGGCCGAGTACTTCACCTTGGGGTGCGCCAGTTCTATTGTGAGGAAGAAGGATGGGTCACTCCGCATGTGTATAGACTACCGGCAGTTGAATAAGGTTACAGTCAAGAATAAGTATCCTCTTCCCAGAATAGATAATTTGTTTGATCAGTTACAGGGGGCCAGATATTTCTCCAAGATTGACTTATGGTCCGGATTCCATCAGGTTCGATTTTGTGAAAGGGACATTCCAAAGACTGCCTTCAGGACCAAATACGGCCATTTTGAATTCCTAGTCATGTCCTTTGGGCTGACGAATGCCCCAGCAGTATTTATGGACCTGATGAACAACATCTTCAGACCATACTTGGAGCTGTTCGTGATAGTTTTTATTGACGACATTCTGGTGTATTCTTACTCTGAGGTAGACCACCAGGATCATTTGCGGACAGTGCTCCAGATTCTCAGGGACCGTCAGCTGTACGCCAAGTTCTCTAAATGTGAATTCTTGCTAAACTCAGTAGCTTTCATGGTGCATATTGTGTCGGATGCTGGTATACAGGTAGACACATAATAAATAGAAGCGGTAAAAACATGGACCAGACCTACCACTCCTACCGAAGTCCGCAGTTTTCTGGGATTAGCAGGGTACTACAGAAGATTTGTTGAGGGATTCTCCACCATAGCGGCACCTCTGACTAAGCTGACGCAAAAAACAGTAAAGTTTCAGTGGACGGAGGCATGTGAGAGAGTTTCCAGGAATTGAAAGACAGGTTGACCTCCGCCCCAAAGTTAGCATTGCCAGAAGGTACAGAGGGTTATGCAGTCTATTGTGACGCTTCGGGTATTGGGTTAGAATGTGTATTGATGCAGCATGATAAAGTAGTTGCTTATGCTTCCAGACAGCTGAGGAAACAGGAAAAGAACTATCCCACCCATGACCTGGAACTTGCCGCAGTGATCCATGCCCTAAAGATATGGAGACATTACTTGTATGGCCTATATGTGGATATTTTCACTGATCATAAAAGTCTACAGTATATCTTCACCTAGAGAGAGTTGAATTTGCGGCAGCGTCGTTGGTTGGAGTAGTTGAAAGATTATGATGTAAATATTCTGTATCACCCAGGAAAAGCCAACGTAGTAGCAGATGCCCTTAGCCGCAAATCTATGTGGAGTTTAGCGTACTTGCAGCCCGAGCGGCGGGAGTTGGCTAGAGAAATACACTAGTTAGCCAGTTTAGCCATTCGCGTAGCAGAAATAGAGGAAAACAGAGCGGTAATTCAGAACGCCGTAGTGTCGTCATTAGTTGTGGAGGTAAAGGAATGGTAGTATGAACATCCTGACCTGGTTGAGCTTAAATAAAGAGTTCAGCAAGGAAAAATGCCGGATTTTCAGGTAACTGAGGATGAAGTGTTGCGATGTAAAGGTCGCCTTTGTGTTCCAGATGTTGAAGGGCTTCGCTAGCAGATTATGAGCGAGGTACATTACGACCGTTATTCTCTCCACCCAGGCGCGATGAAAATGTACCACAATATCAAAGAAATCTACTGGTGGCCTGGTATGAAGAGGGAAATAGCAGAATTCGTAGCCCAGTGTTCTAACTGCCAGCATGTAAAAGCTGAACACCAGAAATCGGGCGGATTGACTCAATACATAGTGGTGCCTCTTTGGAAGTGGGAAGCAGTAAATATGGATTTTGTAGCAAGATTACCCCGTACCAGACCTAGAAATGACTCGATTTGGGTAATTGTTAATAGACTAACAAAATCAGCCTATTTTCTACCAGTAAGGGCTACTTTCTCTACCGAAGATTATGTTGAGTTGTATATCAGAGGAATAGTCAGACTGCACGGTGTTCCAGTGTCCATTATCTCTGACAGAGGGGCGCAATTAACAACTAAATTTTGGCAATCATTTCAGAGAGGCCTGGGAACACAGATTAACCTGAGCACAGCTTTCCACCCTCAGACAGATGGACAGGCAGAACTCACTATTCAAATGATCGAGGATATGTTACGAGCGTGGGTATTGGACTTTGGAGGTGGATGGGATGAGCATCTACCACTTATTGAGTTTGCTTATAACAATAGTTACCACTCAGCTATCCAAATGGCGCCTTATGAGGCTTTGTATGGGCGAAAATGCAGATTGCCAGTCGGCTGGTTTGAAGTACGAGAGTCAGCGCTAATTGGGTCGGATATTATTCATAAGTCAGAAGAAAAGGTAAAGCTTATCAGAGAATGCCTACTGACTGCTCAGAGCTGCTAGAAATAATATGCTGATATGCGGCGCAGAAACCTGGAATTTAATGTAAATGACTGGGTGTTTTTGAAAGTTTCTCCTATGAAAGGGGTGATGAGATTCGGCAAGAAAGGTAAACTCAGCCCAAGATTTGTTGGAGCTGTATCAGATTCGCCGAAGAATAGGCCATAGCATACTAGTTGAACTTGCCTCCAGAATTAGAGTCTGTTCATCCAGTTTTCCACGTGTCTATGCTGAGGAAGTATATAGGAGACCCCTCTAGAGTTGTTCCAGTTCAGGATGTCCAGGTTACGGAAGAGCTGGCTTATGAAGAGGTTCCAGTAGCCAAACTAGACAGGCATATTCACAGGTTGAGAACTAAAGATATTGCTTCTGTCAAAGTATTATGGTGTAATAGGAACCAAGAGGAGATGACTTGGGAAGCAGAGGAAGATATGAAAGTCAGATATCCTTAACTGTTCCAGACTTAATCCCTAATATTATGTGAATAATGAAACAGTTGGCTTTTGTGATGAATACTAGTGTTGTGTAGAGTACCTGTATTGGACTTTTCTACGTTTCAGGAATTTTGAGATAGTCCATATTACAGGAGAAACTCTGCCAAAATTTTTCTACAATAAGTTAAGTAAGTTGAAATTCTTGTAAGTAGAAGTTTACATTCGAGGACGAATGTTCATAAGGGGGGAGGATGTTACACCCCGTAAATTCTTGACATTTAGATGGCCTATTCACATGTTGGTTAAGAGTTTTAGAATGCCATACATGGTAGAAAAAGGCCCGGGGAAAGACCGGACAAGCGCCACGTCGAACCATCACAAGAGGAGGCTGGGCAGACCCCCTATGCGATGGCCAACGTGTCACGGAGGGCTAACCTCCGTGATGGCCAATGTGCCACGAAGGTGAGGTTCAACCTTAACTATATAAAGCCCCCACTTCGGTTTTCAATAATAATTATCAAAAATTTCCAGAGAACAACCCAGAAAACAGAGGTCACAAGAGGTTTAGTGAAATTTCCTTCCGTTTACGCTATTAAATGCGGTCCAAACTCGAATTAATCTTGGGTAGTGAAGTATTAAGCTGCTGGGAGCATTCCTGCGGAGTTAGTTTCATGAAATTAGGCCGGCGAACCGTATTCCTAACGAGCTAAGGTAAGTGAAATTGCTCCAAATTAGTGTCAGTATACTCCTAGCCCTAAAGTGAGCATTTCTCCCTTCTGGACTTTTGAGAAATAGAGAGTTTTCAGCTATTTTGGGATAAGTCAAAGTTTGGGCTATATATATATTCAAAGTGGTGTTTTCTTTCGGAATGTTGATGAATTTACTTCTAATTTCTGTGTATATGAATGCAGTTGAAAGAAATAGCTGGATATTGGCCGAGTTACGTCAGTTAGTCCAGAAGTCAGAAACTGAGGTATGTAAAGCCAGTTCCTTTGGCAAGTTAGTAATTCTAGTATAGTAAAATAGAATAGATTCCAGAAGGAAGTTCTAGAAGCCGAGTATTAATTATGTTTTCGTTATTATTTCATATCAAGAATAAAAGTCAGTAAATCAGTATCAGACAACAATATCTCATCCCAGACTCAGTTTAACTCAATATTAGATTCAGTTTAATTAAGCAAGAGATTCAGAATAGAATATCAGAACAGGGATAGTATTTTCAGACTTAATATACATATTATATGTGATTACTGTTGCTTGTTGAGACTTGTTTGAGATATGTGGGCACCCTTAGAGCTTCCTTGCTGCCCCAGGGTTAATAGTGATGTCGACTCGCCCACCAGAGGGTGAGGATACGTCACTCCAAGGAGTGGCATGCCATCCGCAATAGGACGAAGATGGGATGCAGCATTCCGCATAGCAGGCTGATCAGCATTATAGCATACCCTGTCGAGCGCTTGCGCTCAAGGCACAAATTACAGATTACAGTTATAGGAGTCCTCTGGACTCAGATATAGTTATAGTTAGGGGCTCAGAGAGCCCAAGCTGCATATCCAAGGGGCCGACGGGATGCTCGTAGTTATTAGGTGAGTGGTGTGAATTTATTTTTGGATGGTTTGACCCGGGTAGGGGTATATAGACTGCGTGTTGATTGGCACCTTCCGGCTTATGGGGGCTGGTATAGGTTCTTTTATGCTATATATACATATATATATTTTACTTATTAAGTTGATCAATAGCAGCATGCCACATCGACAGGTATGATTCTTATCTTCATTCCAGTACAGTTAAGCTCGGTATAGATTCTGTTATTCCAGACAGTTTTAGCTATCCTCTGTTATTTCGGTAACTACCAGTTTACTGTTTATCTTCAGTTATGTTCAGTTTTGTTTTGCATACTTGGTACCAGTGGTACTGACGCCCATTTGGTGGCGCTGCATTACTTGCCTGCAGGTACTCATAGACGAGGAGCCGATCCCTCGTAATTCCATCCAGCACACAGAGCCATCAGCTCCTGTCATCCAGAGCTTGACAGCTAGAGGTTTATTTCTCTTTTGTTGTATAGTACGGGTAGGCCGGGGCCCTGTCCCGACCATCTTATCAGTATTCTTAGAGGCTTGCAAATTGTATATTCCATGTGGTTAGCTGTACCGATCGTGTGAGGCCGTTTGTATGTTTTAGTTTGTTTATGATGGCCGTGTGGGGCCTTATTCAGTTGGTAGTGGTGATTTTGTTGGTCACGTAGAAGTTTAGCACTTGTTTTCTGGATTCAGAAGTAACTAGACAGCATGGTGGCCTTGTCGGCCCGCATAGGTTCCTTATTGATTCAGTTGTTCTGGGTAGCTGTTATTTTCTTACAGGTGGTTATAGGCCTGGTCGGCCGGAGGCTGTATTTATAGCCGTTATATAGCCCGTCATTTTCTTGAATCCAGAGTTAGAGCCATCCAGGCACCAGAAGTGCTCAGGTTCAGCTAGTCCAGCAGTCCAGGTCCTAGTAGGGCACTAGGTGCCAGTCATGCCTCCCAAGTTGCCAATCTACCCTATGGCTGGATAGATAAATGATTGGATTTTTGCGATTATTTTTTAATAGGGGTTGCTGAGTGTCAAAAACATATTACCCGGAATCCTATTTTTTTAGAACGAGTTGAAGGCATAGGCATTATTGGGGGAGCCGAGGCATTAAATTGGGGTTTATTGGGACCAATGCTACGAGCTTTCGGAATAGAATGGGATCTTCGTAAAGTTGATCATTATGAGTCTTACAATGAATTTGATTGGAAGGTTCAATGGCAACGAAAAGGGGATTCACTAGCTCGTTATTTTGTACGAAGCAGGAAAATGATAGAATCCATAAAGATTATTCAACAGGCTCTGGAAGGAATTCCAGGAGGGCCTTACGAAAAATTAGAAATCTGACGTTTTGATAGATTAAAAGATCCCAAATGGAATGATTTTGAATATCATTTTATTAGTAAAAAACCTTCTCCAAATTTTGAATTGTCGAAACAAGAACTTTATGTAAGAGTTGAAGCCCCAAAAGGAGAATTAGGAATTTTTCTCATAGGAGATGAGAGCGTTTTTCCTTGGAGATGGAAAATTCGCTCCCCAGGTTTTATCAATTTGCAAATTCTTCCTCAATTAGTTAAAAGAATGAAATTGGCTGATATTATGACAATACTGGGTAGCATAGATATCATTATGGGAGAAGTTGATCGTTGAAATGATAATTCATACAATAGAAATAGAGACTATCAATTCTTTTTCCAAATTGGAATCCTTAAAAGAAGTCTATGGGATCATATGGATGTTTGTCCCTATTTTGACTCTTGTATTAGGAAACACAATAGGTGTACTTGTAATTATTTGGTTAGAAAGAGAAATATCTGCAGGAATACAACAACGTATCGGACCTGAATATGCTGGCCCTTTAAGAATTCCTCAAGCTCTAGAAAATGGGACAAAACTACTTTTGAAAGAGAACCTTATTCCATCTACAAGAGATACTCGTTTATTCAGTATCGAACCATCCATAGCAGTAATATCTATCTTTCTAAGTTATTCAGTAATTCCTTTTGGTGATCACCTTGTTCTAGCCGATCTTAATATTGGTGTTTTTTATGGATTGCCATTTCAAGTATTGCTTTGATTGGACTTATTATGTTGGGATATGGATCAAATAATAAATATTCCTTTTTAGGTGGTGTACGGGCAGCTGCCCAATCAATTAGTTATGAAATACCATTAGCTCTATGTGTGTTATCAATATCTCTACGTGTGATTTGGTGAGACCTAAAATTTCTCCAAATTCTTTTCTTTCTAGAAACAAGGGTAAAACGATTTGATTGAATATATATATATATATATATTTTCATTTTTCTTCAGCATTTGAGTTGATGAACTAAACCAGATAGTTATATGAGTGAAAGAAAACGGCTTAAAAATTTGCAGTAAAAAGGTTGAGTCTCATTTCCTATGTACAAGAATCAAATGGTGAAAAAAGAAAACATAAGCAATAGAGATTTTTTATCCCAAGATTGGTGAGTTGTCATGATAGCTTGAAGCGGGTTCAAAAGATCAACTGTATGGAGTTTTGACTGTCTATTACCATAGATGGATTTCCACAACGGGAGGTTGAAAGCAAAAGTGAGTGGATGGTTAGGAAGACCAAGATACACAAAGGATTAGTAACTGAGATTATGTAAGTTATCCAAGAGGATATTTATGTACATAAAAGGAATTCGAATTGGGGCTTTACGTTCGTAGAAATGATCAAGAAGTACTCCCCATGATTCCGATCTAGAGTATGTTCCTATCCACTGAATAAGTAAATAACTATCAAGAACGAAGTAATCTTTTACTTTGGTTAAAGACCATTTTTCTGAGAAAGGAGAATAGGAATGAAATAAAATAAATCGAAATAGAAAGAAAAGAATCTAATTGCAAAAGCAAAAAGGAGGGATGTCTTTTTTTTCTTCCTTTTTTCTTTTGTTGTTTTTATTTTTTCTTTCCTATAATTCAATTTTGATTTCGATTTATAGAGAGAAATTGTTTTTCATGATTCATGAACTAATGGACTCTCTAATTTTTTTTGTAATTGAAAATTCGAGGTTGAAATGTATATGTGATATTGCTATAAAGAGCAGTTTATTTAATGATAATATTATTAATCAACAAAGAAAAATGAAAATTTCTTAAAAGATGAGATCAATTCAGAAGAACTTATTTATTAGTTTTAAATATAGCAGACAAAATTCCATTGGTCTAATTTGGGACTTTAGGATAGATTTTGACTCTATCTGACAAACATATCAAGATAAAGAATAGGAAAGGGCCCTTAGATTTATTTGTGACCTCTGAGGAGTCGTATGAGGTGAAAATCTCACGTACAGTTCTGTAATAGCGATGGGCACAGTGATGTTATCCTCGACTATGATTATCTAACAGTTCAAGTACAGTTGATATAGTAGAAGCGCAGTCAAAATATGGTTTTTGGGGGTGGAATTTGTGGCGTCAACCCATCGGGTTTGTCATTTTTATAATTTCTTCTCTACCCGAGTGTGAAAGATTACCTTTTGATTTACCAGAACCAGAAGAAGAATTAGTAGCAGGGTATCAAACTGAATATTCAGGTATCAAATTTGGTTTATTTTACATTACTTCATATCTAAATCTACTAGTTCTTCATTATCTATAACAATTCTTTACTTGGTAGGTTGGAACCTTTCTATTCCGTACATATTTGTTCTTAATCTATTTGACATAAATAAAAGGGGGGTAAAGTCTTTGGAACACTAATTGGTCTCTTTATCACATTAGCCAAAACTTATTTGTTTTTGTTCATTCCTATTGCAACAAGATGGACTTTACCGAGGATGAGAATGGACCAACTATTAAATCTTGGGTGGAAATTTCTTTTACCTATTTCTCTAGGTAATCTATTATTGACAACCTCATCCCAACTTCTTTCACTGTAAAAGACCACAATATTCTATATTCATGACTTGTCTCAAACAAGAGCAAGAAACAAGCATAAAATCTTTTTTATAGATCCTCTAAATATGCTCCCTATGATAACTGAATTAATAAATTATGGTCAATAAACAATACGATCCGCCAGATACATCGGCCAAGATTTCATGATTACCCTGTCCAATGCAAATCGTTTACCTATAACTATTCAATACCTCTCCGAAAAATTGATCACATCGGAACGTTTCCGAGGCCGAATACACTTTGAATTTGATAAATGCATTGCTTGTGAAGTATGTGGGCGTGTATGTCCTATAGATTTATCCATTGTTGATTGGAAGTTAGAAACTGATATTTGAAAGAAACGGTTGCTTAATTACAGTATTTATTTTGGAATCTATATATATTGTGGTAATTGCGTTGAGTATTGCCCAACAAATTGTTTATCAATGACCGAAGAATATGAATTTTCTACTTATGATCATCACGAATTCAATTATAATCAAATTGCTTTAGGTCGCTTACCAATGTCAGTAATTGATGATTACACAATTCGAACAATTTCGAATTTACCTCAAATAAACAATGAATAAACCCTTAAATTTGATTCGAAAAAAAAATTCCGAATTACGAAGGCTTAGTTCGGATCTAAAAGAATAAGATTTTTTCTTGGTCAATTCAAACTAGTGGTTGCTTAATGAGACTCCTAGCTTAATTTAGATTGAAAACAAAACCGATTTCTATATTATAGTAGTAATGGTTTCAAAGTAGATAAATGATATCAAAAATATATAGGTTTAAACTACTCTTTCGATGAATAAAGAATTGATATTGGTCCAATAAAATAAAAGCATCTACGTCAATTCATGCCCATTACAATTTCATTCAATTAACAATTAAGAAGTATCATAAAAAATAAAAAAACTTATTTTTTCCTGGTCAGGTCAATAAAGTCATGAACTTCTTCATTTTTGATTTTTTATAAAAAATGGATTTATCTGAACCAATACCTGAGTTTCTTTTAGTCTTTCTAGGATCGGGTCTTATATTAGGGGGTCTAGGAGTGGTAGTACTTCCCAATCCAATTTATTCTACCTTTTCCTTGGGATTGGTTCTTGTTTTTACATCGTTATTCTATATTCTATTTAACACCTATTTTGTAGCTGTTGTGTAGCTACTTATTTACGTAGGAGCTTGAAATGTTTTAATCATTTTTGCTGTGATGTTCATGAATGGTTCAGAATATTACAAAAATTTTCATCTTTCGATCGTAGGAGATGGAATTACTTCGATGGTTTGTATAAATCTTTTTATTTCACTAATTACTACTATTTCAGATACGTCATGGTACGGGATTATTTGGACTACAAGATCAAACCAGATTATAGAGCAAGATTTTCTATGTAATAGTCAACAAATTGGAATTCATTTATCAACATATTTTTTTTGTTCCATTTGAACTTATTTCAATAATACTTTTAGTTGCTTTAATAGGTGCAGTTGTTGTAGCTCGTCAATAAAAAATTTCTATTAAAAAGCTTGGAATTCAAATAAAATTTTGTTTTGGCTTATCACATCCATTTTTCTTCAAATCTATTTGCATTCCAGGTGTATAAATAGAAAGACTTTAGGTTAATCTAGTACCAATATATTTCTTTGTTCCATACTTGTTATATACTAGTTAATTAAATTGGTTGAATTGTTGTTCATATTGAAAGGAGTCGAGATTGATAAGGAGTTGTTTAATGATTCTCGAACATGTACTTGTTTTGAGTGCCTATTTATTTTTTATCGGTATCTATGGATTACTCACAAGTCGAAATATGATTAGAGCCCTTATGTGTCTTCAACTTATATTGAATGCAGTTGATATAAATTTTGTAACATTTTCTGATTTTTTTGATAATCATCAAATAAAAGGGGACATTTTCTCAATTTTTGTTATAGCTATTGCAGCAGCTGAAGTAGCCATTGGACTGGCTATTGTTTCATCAATTTACCGTAACAAAAAATCAACTCGTATCAATCAACCCAATTTGTTGAATAATTAGTATTAATCATGTAGATTCTAATATTGATAAATCAATTTTAATTAGCATGTTTGCTACGTAAGGTATGATCTTGTTTGCAAAACATAAGAAATCAAAGTATTTTGGCCTCTCTCATATCTCCAAAAACCAATGTAGAAGGGGGTTGATTAGAAAATTATGATAACTCATTGATTCGTCTGGTATCTAAATATATGATTCATTTCTAAGTTTACTAGATCGTAAATTTATAACATTCAAAAACGTATAGACCCAATGTCACATTCAGTAAAGATATATGATACGTGTATAGGATGTACTCAATGTGTCCGAGCCTATCCCACCGATGTATTAGAAATGATACCTTGGGACGGTTGTAAGGATAAACAAATTGCTTCTGCTCCATGAACAGAGGACTGTGTTGGTTGTAAGAGATGTGAATTCGCCTGTCCAACGGATTACTTGAGTGTCCGAGATTATTTATGGCATGAAACAACTCGCAGTATGGGTCTAGCTTGTTGATACGTTCGAGAAAACTCTACTTGAATCCATTTAATTTTTTAATCGACAAACCTGTGCTCGAAAATCAAATTTTTGAGCATGGGTTTTTTTGGTCCAAGTGTATCTTGTCTTTACTACGAATGATTTTCCTTGGTTAACAATAATTGTCGTTTTTCCGATATTTGCGGGTTCTTTAATTTTCTTTCTTCCCCAAAAAGGAAATAGGATAATTAGGTGGTATACCATATGTATATGTATTTTAGAACTCCTTCAAACGACTTACACATTTTGTTATCATTTCCAGTCGGATGATCCATTAATCCAACTAGTGGAGGATTATAAATGGATCGATTCTTTTGATTTCCATTGGAGATTAGGAATAGATGGACTTTCTATAGGACCCATTTTATTAACAGGATTTATCACTACTTTAGCGACTTTAGCGGCTTGGCCGGTTACTCGAGATTCTCGATTATTCCATTTTCTCATGTTAGCAATGTATAGTGGTCAAATTGGATCATTTTCTTCTTGGGACCTTTTACTTTTTTTCATCATGTGTGAGTTAGAATTAATTCCTATTTATCTACTTATAGCCATGTGGGGAGGAAAGAAACGTCTGTACTCAGCTACAAAATTTATTTTGTACACGACAGGGGGTTCTGTTTTTCTCTTAATGGGAGTTATGGGTGTTGCTTTATATGGTTCTAGTGAACCAACATTAAATTTTGAAACATCAGTTAATAAGTCATATCCTGTGGTTTTAGAAATAATCTTCTATATTGGATTTTTTATTGCCTTTGCTGTCAAATTGCCCATTATACCCCTACACACATGGTTACCAGATACCCATGGAGAAGCACATTACAGTACTTGTATGCTTCTAGTCGGAATCTTATTAAAAATGGGAGCGTATGGATTAATTCGAATCAATATGAAATTATTACCTCACCGCCATTCTATATTTTCTCCTTGGTTGATGATAATCGGTACAATCCAAATAATCTATGCAGCTTCAACATCTCTTGGCCAACGGAATTTAAAAAAAAAGAATTGCCTATTCCTCTGTCTCTCATATGGGTTTCATAATTATAGGAATTAGTTCTCTAACTGATATGGGACTTAATGGAGCCCTTTTACAAATAATCTCTCATGGATTTATTGGTGCTGCACTTTTTTTCTTGGCGGGAACGAGTTATGATAGAATCCGCCTTGTTTATCTTGACGAAATGGGCGGAATAGCTATTCCAATTCCAAAAATGTTCACGATGTTCAGTAGCTTTTCGATGGCTTCCCTTGCATTACCAGGTATGAGTGGTTCTATTGCCGAATTGATAGTATTTTTTGGAATAATTACCGGTTAAAAATATCTTTTAATTCCAAAACTACTAATTACTTTTGTAATGGCAATTGGAATGATATTAACTCCTATTTATTCATTATCTATGTCACGCCAGATGTTCTATGGATACAAGCTATTTAATGCCCAGAAGGATTCTTTTTTTGATTCTGGACCGCGAGAGTTATTTCTTTCGATCTCTATCTTTTTACCCGTAATAGGTATTGGTATATACCCCGATTTTGTTCTTTCGTTAGAAGTTGACAAGGTCGAAGTTATTCTATCAAATTTATTTTATAGATAATTTGGATGACTGAAATAAAAAGACCTATGTTTGTTTTTAAAAACATTCTGGGACAATGAAAAAAGAAGACTTTTTTTCTTCTCTTAACTCTTAAGTTAAGTAAAAACAATGAAATTGAACTACATATGGTAGAAAACCGTGTGAATCATCAATACAATATTTGATTCACACGATCAACATGCTGGTTCATACAATGCGCTGCGCGCTCTTGTATTTTTAATAACTTGTATTGAATTCAAGTAAATGTTGATGGAAAAGAACCATAACTATGTAACCCTATTCCTAATAGATAGACCCCAAAATAGCATATCCAAATTATAAGAAAGTCTACAGACACTACAATTGCAGAATTTGCACCCTGCAAATTTCTATTTGTTCGAGTATGTAAATAAATTGTAAACACGATCCAAGTAATAAATGCCCAAGTTTCTTTTGGGTCCCAATTCCAATACGACCCCCACGCTTCATTATCCCATACCACTCCCGAAAGGATTCCTATGGTTAAAGAGTAAATCCTAAACTAATAACCCGATAACTCCAATAATCCAATTGTTGAATCAATTGGGACCTGTAATAATTTTTAGCAGAGAAAAAAGAAGTATTTTTGAAAACATTTTCACCCAAGAAAAATGACTCGTTTAAATAACCATTTCTCTTATAAAAAAGCTTTATGTTTTTTCGAAATGTAATCACTAGAAGTGCTACTGATAATAACAATCCAAATAAAAG
>JASDFA010000003.1:99552500-99557500 GCA_035772735.1 Datura wrightii
CATCCAGATCATGAATGTTTGGAATCCATATTATGCAAGGACACATTTCTTTTGCTAATTCGAATTGAAGGGTAATATTAAATCGGTCTATTTCCGGCATCATATCCACAGTTAGCCCATTCATCCTAGTTAGCAGTTCCAGCTCCATATCAAGGTCAGGATCGATATCCTCACTAGAATCAAGATTGTCACTATCATCAATATTGATCTCATCATGAAGAAAACCGTTAGGCTTTTTATCAGGAACTTGTTCAGAAATACCGTAATGAAAGGAACATAGGAGTTTGTCGCTAGGTATTTGACCAAATAGGATCGTCCAGTTCCTATATAACCTATCACTAAAATACCCCTAGAGGGGGATAAGGCTAAGTATAGTGAAAAGGGTTTTCCATGAGATGAGAAATGAAAACTATTTTCCCCACAAGAAGTTTGTGAATAAGTGATTGTCTGATAATGAGAAAGGAATATCCGTCTTTCTGCTAAACAAGATGGATTAAACTCATAATTCATTAGATGCTTTTTATGAATGTCAACTAAGTATCGTAAGTAAATTGCTACCGGTTGTTCAATCATTTGATAACCAGAGTCATTCTTTGATAAATGATCACTATGAGTCATACTCAATAGAATTTGATCAATCCTATTTTCTGTCGTTAAGGTGGAGAACTGAACCAAGAATTCTCTTTCTTCATTATCAATCGAATCATTGTTCGCGACCCAGGATTCTATTATATCATCAATCTAATCCCCATTCACGTTTTTTCTTTTTCTTATCAATGAATAGATCTCTTTACTTGTATGACTTAGATGTCTCGTATTTCTCTAAAAAGTGATTCGATTGATGGGATTTGGTATGAGATTGATGATATCGATGAGATTGATATTCCAATCTTTCTTCTTAGAACGTATTTATTTGACCCCATAAGCGGGACCAAGCATGTTGCCTTAAGAAGCAGAACCCCGTATTTCTTCTAGAGAATCTCCTAATTGTTCCAGAGCAACTAGAAAGAGATTCTTTAACCAGAAAAAATTCGGTTAAGATGTAGGATACCTATCCAGAAGTTTTCACAACTCAATCATAGATGATGGAATCATCAAAGATATGACCTTTTCGAACTCTGTCTGTAACTCACTAGAGGCCTGGGAAACAAAGAGAAGATGTGTACGAACGAGATATCCAGCAACAAGAAGAAGTAAAAGGATTGAATAGAGGAACTCCCGAGCATTTGGTGATCTCAGATGTGTCGATATCAATGGCGAGTCAATATTTCGATGAATCATTTCTTTAGAAAGAAGAAGATTATGTAAACACTTACTCGTGATCACACTTATCAGATTCCATTGTGGAAGACACAATTTTTTATGAAGAATTCACCATGATATACCTGATCCATGCATAATATAAGGAAAAATGGATACAAATTTTTGACTGCTACTTAGTATTGGCAATAGGTTTGAAAAAGTATCTAAAAATATACAATTTAGATATTTGTACCCTTTCGAAGTAAGGAACCATGGCATATATGTTTGGAATAGATTCCATTTTGAGAGAGTTGAAAAAGCACTATCTCGTTGATAGGTTCTATACATCTGCCCTTTCTCAACGCATTTCTTCAGACAAAGACTCCATTTTTTCGTCATGAAATCTCTCTTCTGATTACAAATTGTAGGGTAATGTGTATCCTCCCCTGTTCCAGTCATGGAATAGATGAAATAAATCAAAAAATGGATTTCTGTTCAAGAATGAAATCATATTGGAACTGTCCATATCCGATTCATCCTTCAGAACCATATCACATCCCGGATCTGATGAAATAGGATGAATTGAGATGGTATTTTGTAAATACGTAATTATCTTGAATATATCAACCATTTCTTTCTTTTTCGATCGCCTGGAAGGGACAAAAGAAAGATCTTGTTGTTTCTTCAACAATTTATGATCTCTAGTTGACCTCTCAGTAGGATTCGAACCCAGATGAAGTTATGACCATCTATCAGAGAAAAATGAATGAATGGATCTTGTAGGATTGCCAATAAATTCTTCAGTTTCTTCCGAAAACAGATGATTAATCATCTGTTTCTCACGTTCCATGAATAGCCGGGACATTGAGGAATATCCAGAAAGGCATTTCGAGAATCGGCCTGATTCTATCTCTTTTCGTTCCATTTGAAGAAAGGAAGGATCCCAAAGAATCGATCTTTCTTTTTGTTGTTGAATCTCTCTTTGATTAATCAATGTGTGATATTCCGAATCCTCATTACTAATGGAATTCAAATGATCTCTAGATTGATCAGAAGATCCTTTAGTTGGCTAGAATCCGTTACTTGAACAAAACTAGATCTTGCGGAATCATATTGAATATTTTACAATACTTTCTGTACCTTGCTAAAAAACCGATCCTTGTTTACCAACCACACATTGTATAACCAAATCCAATTCTCTCTCGATACGTTCCTCAAAAAATCCGATTCAAGCGGAATCTTCCCCCAACTAACGAAAAGATCTTGGCGGAATTGCCACATATGAAATTGAGCACAGTTTTTCAAAGAAATAGCCCACTTGTTTCTCGAGAAGAGATGGGAAACATGCTCAATATCATTTGATTGAATAGTTGACCCAACCCCTTGTTGTTTGAAGAAACTCTCCACTTCAATTGGTATTTTTTCACGAAAAGCAAACAAGAGATAAGAAATTCAGTGTTTCACTAAGATTTCGAATAGCGGTCCCGAATTCAAGTTGATTCTATTTAGACTCTTCCTCAGAGAAAGAAGATCAAACAAATCCCAATCATGGTCCTTGCGGATCGTATCATCCATATAATATACAAAAAAAAATTCCAGATATTTGAGATCTTTCTCTTTGAATAAGATCTCAATTCCAGCAATGGTTTCATTAGATATATTACAACTAGAATCCCTCATTTTTCCTATCCAGTTCCTCCACCAACGTGAACCCCAGTTAGATTCAGGCATGCTACACTTTTTAGTTATTGGGAGAACCCAAGTGCTCTCTTTCGGATTCAGGAAACAACTCTCCGAGATCTTTTTTCCTTTGGGAAGATACAGGAGCGAAACAATCAACCTATTGATATTCGAAGACCCAACGGATTCTTCCAATGTATCATTTCTGGGTCCAATGGAATTCATAGGTATAGGAAGAATCCCTATCAAATAGATATTTTTTCTTTCGAACATATTTCTGTTGTTAATACGATATATAAGGACCACTACTACAAAGAGTATTACACCCTTGATCGTGAAATATCAATTGCTTGTTGAATCCTGTGAATTGCGTGAAAGTAGGATACTTCAAAATCGGGGGTCAAAGAGTTTTAGAAAATGTTCTTGGTGGAAAAAAATGTGAATGAAGGATCCCACTGAATTGAATTGGGTCCATGAATATAAGAAATGGTGAGAATTCTTGATCTCTCTCAATATCTCTCTCAATTCAAAAATCCAGGATTTGAATTAATGTCCTCTCATTGATTCCTCCTAAATTGCATTGATTTATCCTAAAGATTTCATTTCAATTGGAATTTGGTTATTCACCATGTACAAGGATCCCCGCTAAGAATCCATGGATGAATCGTTAAAGCGCCCAACTCATAATTCACAAATTCATAGGTTCAATTCCTACTGGATGCACGCCAATGGGACCCTTAATAAGTCTATTGGAATTGGCTCTGTATCAATAGAATCTCATCATCCATACATAACGAATTGATGTGGTATATTCATATCATAATATATGAACAGTAAGAACTAGTATTCTTGTTGAGACTATAACTCATAGGGAAGAAAATTGATTTATGGATGGAATCAAATATGCAGTATATACAGACAAAAGTATTTGGTTATTGGGGAAAAATCAATATACTTCTAATGTCGAATCAGGATCAACTAGGACGAAATAAAGCATTGGGTCAAACTCTTCTTTGGTGTCAAGGTAATAGCTATGAATAGTCATCAACTTCCGGAAAAGAGTAGAAGAATGGGATCTATTATGGGACATACAATGCATTACAGACATATGATCATTACGCTTCAACCGGGCTATTCTATTCCACCTCTTAGAAAGAACAGAACTTAAATAAAAATACTTAATAGCATGGCGATACATTTATACAAAACTTCTACCCCGAGCACAAACAATGGAAGCGTAGACAGTCAAGTGAAATCCAATCCACGAAATAATCTATGGACAGCGTCATTGTGGTAAAGGTCGTAATGCCAGAGGAATCATTACCGCAAGGAATAGAGGGGGAGGTCATAAGCGTCTATACGGTAAAATCGATTTTCGACGAAATGAAAAAGACATATATTGTAGAATCATAACCATAGAATACGACCCTAATCGAAATGCATACATTTGTCTCATACACTATGGGGATGGTGAGAAGAGATATATTTTACATCCCAGAGGGGCTATAATTGGAGATACCATTGTTTCTGGTACAGAAGTTCCTATAAAAATGGGAAATGCCCTACCTTTGAGTGTGGTTTGAACTATTTCTTTACGTAATTGGAAATAACCAATTAGGTTTACGAGGAAACCTAGAAATCGATCACTGATCCAATTTGAGTACCTTTACAGGATAGACCTCAATGGAAAACTGAAGAGTAATGGCAGCAAGTGATTGAGTTCAGTAGTTCCTCATATAAAATTATTGACTCTAGAGATATAGTAATATGGAGAAGACAAAATTATTTCAAGCACCGACAGAACCGGAAGCGCCCCTTCTTTCAAAGAGAGGAGGATGGGTTATTCACATTTCATTTGATGGTCAGAGGCGAATTGAAAGTTAAGCAGTGGGAATTCTAAAGATTCCCCGGGGGAAAAATAGAGATGTCTCCTACGTTACCCATAATATGTGGAAGTATCGACGTAATTTCATAGAGTCATTCCGTCTGAATGCTACATGAAGAACATAAGCCAGATGACGGAACGGGAAGACCCAGGATGTAGAAGATCATACCATGAGTGATTCGGCATATTTGGA
>JASDFA010000003.1:99562500-99667500 GCA_035772735.1 Datura wrightii
TTGAAAGAAGAAATCTAAAAAAATACATTCACACTTTCTACTTAATTTAAAACATAAAATAAAACTAAATAGATCCACTTTATTTATCACAATGAATTATATTTGTTCGATACACTGTTGTCAATATAAATATTGAATATTGGAAAAAAAACAAAAGAAATTTCAATTAAAAACTATAAAAAATATTTTAAAAAAAAGGACTTGTGTTGGATTGGCACTATAAATCGAATCCAAATAAAATAGATACAAAAAAGTATAGATGGGAGAATAAATAAAGAATAAGTGGAAAACAAAACTACAATTTACTTAGATTTATTGAATCCATAATGGATTCAATCATGTTAAGTGAGATAAGCAAACTTGATTTCTTTTTTATCTTTAGTAGAGTTCAAATGAAAAACGGTAAACCACCCAATTGAAAGAAATGTCCGAATTTTATATTTTGAAGATCAATAAAATCAAAGGTTTTGTCGTTATAGAACACGAAATTCAATGGAAGCAATGATAAATAAATACAAATAGAAAAGGAAAGGGAGGAAATACAAAAAAATAGAAGAGAAAAGTCATACAAAGTTATATACAAATCACTACCCCCTTTTTTGTTTTTCCTTAATTTATTTCCTTAATTGAATTTCGGTTGATTTGGACGAAGTTCCTTAAAAACCTCCATCTTCTTTAAAATATCCTGAACAGTTCCTGTAGGTTGAGCCCCTTTTTCAAGGAAATATAAAATAGCAGGAACATTTAAATAAGTTTGCTTCTTTATCAGATCATAAAAACCCACTTTCCGAAGATCTTTTCCTTCTCTTCGAGATCGAACATCAATTGCAACGATTGGATAGACGGCTCATTGGGGTAGATGTAGATGAACAACACCCCCCCCCCCCTAGAAACGTATAGGAAGCTTTCTCCTCGTACGTCTTGAGAAAAATGATTGATTTGACGTTTTATCTCTGTATGGAATTGTATCTAAGAAATAACAACTGGGTCCAGAAAATGATCAAATCAATTAAAGATGTAAATCTTTTGTTTCTTCTTTCTTCCTGAAAATGGAAAAGAAACCATTCGTACTCTCATAACTCAAGTTGGATAACTTTCAAATAGTTCAAAGGAAAACCTTTTTGCAATTTCATTTATTGAGTGGTCTTTCCTCCTTTTTTGTTTGTCTCGTTTAAAATCGATTTGGATTCTTCAGTCTGATCCAGTTATTAAGACAATTTAAAAGGTGTTCCTTGTTCTGGGATCCTTTATCTTTGTTTTATTTTAAATCATTGGGTTTAGACATTACTTTGGTGCTTTTTAATCCTTTCAAAATGGCAGCAACATACCCCTTTTGCGATTTCTATGAAAGAATCCTACAAGACGATGGATTCCCGCGTGAAACACTTTGGATCGAAAAAGTTTGATCAATTCCAAGAAATTTTTGAATTTGAAACTTGCTCGAATTGGATTCTTTCGATTTCCATATAGAAGATATATTTACGAAGTTGTTTCAATTTTTTTATTGATTGGCATTAACCCTAGACCCTTGCCCCGAGAAATAAATTAATACTTTCTACTCGAGCTCCATCATGGACTACTTACATTCCAAGACAAAAAAAATGAGGGGTTCTAGTGAAACAGAACCAATGATGTCGAGCCAAGAGCACCTTCATTCCTACATAAAATGGTGGATGTAAAAATCCACAACGAATCGTGTCCTTCAAGTCGCACATTTCTTTATACCACATTGTTTCAAAAGAAGTTTTACCAAAACATTCCTCTAAGAACCGATATGGAATTGATTCAATTATGGAATCATTAATAGTCATTGGTTGGGCTAATGTATAAACACCCTAATCTATAGTATTTTCTATATCTTCTGTATAGAAAATACTATAGATATAGGTGGATAAAGATTTTTCTGAAAATTTCGTAGTAAGACCCCATCGCTAATATTAATTTGTCTAACATATTAATTAATATATATATAATAAATAATTTTTTTATATAAATACTAAATAATAATAAATAAGACGAATAAATGAATTCTTTTTGATTCTGCATCTTCACGTGACTTAATAGGAGAGATTAACCTATTTCATACTTCTTCAAATAGCAAAGATTCGCCTTCTAAGGAATGATTAAAACGATTTCTCTTTTGAAATTTCGAATAAATTTCGAAAGTTCTCTTTTCAACATCATTATTAGAAGAAAATTTGATAGTTAAAAAAAACTTTTTATTATCTTAGGAAAAAAGATAAGTCTTTTTTTAGTTGAATCATCAACGATTAACATTTTTTTATGAGATGGATAAAAAAAGATTAATGTAAGGTAAGATTTTCATTCTTATTCTTTTTTTTTCATCTGATTGATAAATTTCAAAGAATGAGGAGGGTTTCGTATCTATCAATTCGATCAAATAGACCGAGCAGTTTTCAACTTTTATATATATTGAAATGAATGCCTTCCCATTACTGATTAACTCCTATCTACCCCATTCTATGGGACTGATGCAGCATAAATCGAAAGAAAAGAAGGGGGTGTCCTAGTCTTTTTTATTTTTACGAAATGCGAGCTATCTAGGCACAAAGCCAAATAAGTCCAGATTAAGTCAACTTTTTGCTCCTTTTTTTGATATTTTAGCCTAACTCATTGCTTAAGAATTAAGAGACTTAGTGAATTTAATTAGTACCAAAACCCCCTCTTGGCGAAAATTCAAGAAATCCACAAAAAATAAAATTGAATCTAATTAGGCTAATTTAAGGGGTAGAGAATACGAGATAGGGAATATGGATTCTATCGCATCTCGATTCTGTTTTTGAAAAAAATATGATTCAGTGAAGAAAAAAATTAGAAACAACAATCACATTCCAGTTAACATTTCGATTTTAAACAGAACATTGTTAAAAAAGAAATCTTTATTCTCATAGAATATATAAGGTCTGGGACGGAAGGATTCGAACCTCCGAATAGTGGTACCAAAACCCGTTGCCTTACCACTTGGCCATGCCCCATTTAGATTTCTATGCGATACTAATTACTAATAAAGTATATTGCTGGTTTTGTTTGTTTGTCAACTCTAGTCCAAATATCTATCGCATAGATTAGATTGGTACTAGGATTTTGCTATGTTTTTTATATGTGTAGATATAGAATTCAACTTAATTTATTGATCATTACATATAATTCAATTAAGATATTGTATGAAAATATGATTTTTTCCATTCTCCTTTTCTCAAAGGAGGATTTTTGATTGGGTGGGTTCAAAGAAAAAGAAGGATTTTTTGTTGACCTTACTTACTTTCCTTTTCCTTATATCAATAACTCAATCATAATGCAATTATCTCCAAGAACAAAAAGTCTGTTATGCTTAATACCTTTAGTTTGATCGGTATCTGTCTTAATTCAACTCTTTATTCGAATAGATTTTTCTTCGGCAAATTGCCCGATGCCTATGCTTTTTTTAATCCAATCGTAGATATTATGACATTCATACCTCTGTTCTTTTTTCTCTTAGCCTTTGTTTGGCAAGCTGCTGTATGTTTTCGATGAGATCCTTAATAATATCCTAGAAAATTCATGATTTATTCGAGAAAAAATTCGAAAATAAATAAAATCAGATAATCTTTACCGTTTGAAACCTCGATTGAAACATTGAAATTCTTGTATAGTCATGAGAAATCCGGCTTAACTTATTTCCTTATTTTTTGGCGCTTTCCTTTCCAGTGAAAGACCTTATTAGGCTCCTCTTGTGTATATAAAAAATTTGGTTAATGACAAACTCTTATTAGAAAAGAATTTCTTTAAATTCTTTTAGAGAAAGAGCTTCGTAACTTGGTGTCAAATTAGGATATACGGTAGAAAAATGGATGATCTATTCTCTTTTTTCCAAAAAAATCATCTTGGAGATTGTGTAATGCTTACTCTCAAACTCTTCGTTTACAAAGTAGTGATATTTTTTGTTTCTCTCTTCATCTTTGGATTCCTATCTAATGATCCCGAACGTAATCCTGGACGTTAAGAATAAAATAAAAAAGGTTTTCCTTGCTTGATTTTAAAATTTTCTTAGGATTTGGTCTATTCCACACATTTAACTAAGAATAAGAACAAAGGATTTCAAAATTTGAAAAAAAAATCAAGTCATTTACGGAAAGAGAGGGATTCGTACCCTCGGTACAATTAACTCGTTCAATGGATTAGCAATCCGCCGCTTTAGTCCACTCAGCCATCTCTCTCAATTGAAAAATATAATTACTACATGAGATAGCACATAACATAAAGGAAAGAATCTTTCTCTCTCTCTTTTCTTCTATCTATATTATATAGATATGTACAACTTTTATCATCAATTTCCTTTATCTCTTTATCTTCTTTATCTAAAGTAAAGGAAGGGCTCAAAAGAGCCAAGAATATCCAGAAAAATAAAGAAGACCTCTTTTCGTTGTCTTGATTTTGTTCGAAAGGACCCTCTTATTCTCATGGCCTGGTCTGGTCAGTACTCAGCCGGGCCTCTTTTGTTCCAACGAATTTGAATTTGAAAATCAAAATGCCTATTATAGTTGTAATATTTCATTTTAATTGAATTGTTAATATTCAAGCAACAAGAAAAAATTCCCATTTTTTATAAAAGTAAAATAAATATGAAATAGAAAATTCGATCAAAATAAGTCTCATTTCTCTTTCTGCTTTTTGATTTTATGTTTACCGCCTTGATGGACTAAAAAAAGAAGCTTTCGGGTATTCCATAATGCATTTTTATGTTATGATTTTAGTGGGTTTGATGACCCTATCTTATCCTATTTGATTACCACAATTCCCCTGTTCGACAAAAGTTGCATTTGTATACAATAATCGGCTTGTAGTGGGTACAGTTTAGTGGTAAAAGTGTGATTCGTGCTATTATCCCTTAAATAGTTAAAGGGTCCTTCGGTTTGATTCGTATTCCGATCAAAAACTTTATTACTTAAAAGGGTTTAATCCTTTTCATCTCAATGAAAGATTCGAGAACAAATACGCATTCTCGTGATTTGTATCCAAAGGACACGTAGACATCGACAAATTGAATTATGAAATTGTGAAACATAATTTTTGAATTGGATCAATACTTCGAATTGGATAAGTATGAATAAAGGATCCATGGATGAAGACAGAAAGTTGATTTCTAATCGTAACTAAATCTTCAATTTCTTATTTGTAAAAAAGAAAGTGAAGCAAAATAGCTATTAAACGATAACTTTGGTTTACTAGAGACATAAACATATTGTTTTAGCTCGGTGGAAACAAAATCTTTTTACTCAGGATCCTATTAACTAGAAATAGAGAACAAAATAGCTAGAAAGGTTTTTAGAATCCCCCTCTTCTCGAAGGATCATCTACAAAGCTATTCGTTTTATCTGTATTCAGACCAAAAGATGACATAGATGTTATAGGTAGAATACTTTTTTTTTTCTAATTTTGTTCACATCTTAGATCTATAAATTGACTCATCTCCATAAAGGAGCCGAATGAAACCAAAGTTTCATGTTCGGTTTTGAATTAGAGACGTTCAAAATAATGAATCGATGTCGACTATAAAACCTAGCCTTCCAAGCTAACGATGCGGGTTCGATTCCCTCTACCCGCTCTATATCTATTTACTCTAAATATTATAATCTATCCATTAAATCAAATTTAGTTTATTAGTACATCATTGAATATACAATTCCAAAAAATTCTTTCACATCCGATTCTTTCTATTTTTTTTTTCAAACAAAAAGTGAAAATACGAAAAAGAAAATCAGAATGAAAAGCGTCCATGGTCTAATGGATAGGACAGAGGTCTTCTAAACCTTTGGTATAGGTTCAAATCCTATTGTACGCAATTTATTTCCATATATATATTTTTTTAGATTTCGATAGCAAGAAAGACTGTTTGAATATTTGAATCCAAGATGCTTAATTCCTTTTTTTTTATTAAGACAAAAGTGATCAATATTTCTTTATTCTTGTTCCTGAAGTATAAAACGTTCCATTTGTTCCTGAAGAGCTTCTTTCAAAAGAGCTTCTGCTTCCTCGGTAAATATCTTGGTAGAAGATATGATTTCTTGGAACTGAGGTTTATTAGTTTTTAAGTAAGTACGTAGCTCAACAAGAAATTTCCTTACCTGTCCAACTTCTAATGAATCAAGATAGCCATTTGTTCTAGTATAAATAGTGATTATCTGCTCTTCTACCGTGAGAGGAGCTGATTGGGATTGTTTAAGCAATTCACGTAATCGTTGACCTCTTGCCAATTGATTCTGAGTAGCTTTATAGAGATCAGAAGCAAATTGTGCAAAGGCTTCTAATTCTGCGAATTGCGCTAGTTCTAATTTTAATTTACCAACTACCTGTTTCATGACTTTTATTTGAGCTGCGGACCCCACTCTAGAAACGGAGATACCCACATTAATAGCAGGTCTGATTCCAGAATTGAATAGGTCAGCGGATAAGAAGATTTGTCCATCAGTAATGGAAATTACATTAGCAGGAATATAAGCCGAAACATCTCCCGATTGAGTTTCGACTATTGGTAAGGCGGTCATACTTCCTTCACCTAAACTAGAACTTAATTTCGTGGCTCTTTCCAAAAGGCGTGAATGCAAATAAAAAATATCTCCTGGATAAGCTTCACGACCGGGCGGTCTTCGTAATAGAAGAGACATTTGGCGATAAGCTTGCGCTTGTTTGGAGAGATCATCATAAATGATTAAAGTGTGTCGTTCACGATACATAAAACATTCAGCCAGAGCTGCTCCTGTATAAGGAGCAAGGCATTGTAATGTAGCATGGGAATCTGCCGTTTCGGCGACCACAATAGTGTATTCCATTGCACCCCTTTCCTGTAATGTAGTTACTACCTGGGCCACATAAGATGCTTTTTTCCCAATAGCTACATAAATACATATTACATTTTGACCTTGTTGATTAAGAATCGTATCTGTGGCTACTGTTGTTTTACCGGTCTGTCTGTCCCCAATAATTAGTTCTCGCTAACCACATCCTATAGGGATCATCGAATCAATATCAATAAGCCTGGTTTGAAGAGGCTCATATACAGAACGACGCGAAATAATACCCGGGGCGGTGGATTTAATTAATCAAAATGTGGAAGCTGAAATTTCACCTCTACCATCAATAGGTTTCGCCAGCGCACTTACAACACGACCCAAATAAGCCTCACTCACAGGTATCTGAGCAATTCTTCTCGTTGCTTTGATAGAACTTCCTTCTTGTATCAACAAACCATCGCCCATTAATACAACACCAACATTATTTGATTCCAAATGAAGAGCAATGCCTATTGTACCCTCTTCAACTTCTACTAATTTCCCTTCCATTACTTCATCAAGACCGTGAATACGAGCAATGCCATCACCTACTTGAAGTACGATACCGGTATTTACAATCTTTACTTCTCTATTATATTGTTCAATACGTTCATGGATAATATTACTAATTTCATCAGCTCGAATGGTTACCATGATTCTTTCTTTATTCTTTTTTGAAAGAAAAAAATAATACCTACAGTAGAAAGACTAATCAGTTATTTCTTTCATTGTTCCCAACATGCCAATATTAGCACTAATGGTACATAAATGTAACTCAATGTTCAAACAACTATTCAGAGTTTCTAGAGCTCCCCGTAAGGCTTGTTGAAAAACCCGTTGTCTGACTTGATTAATCGCCCTTTGCTATTCAAACTGAATCATTTCATTTTTGTAATTTTCTAATTGTTCCAAAGTCTTATAAGTTGAATTAATCAAATTCAATTTTTCTCTTTCTATCTCGGAGATCCATTCACTCGAAACTGCTCGGCTTCGGTTTCTACTTTCCGTAAGCGAGAACGAGCTTTTTCGAGTTGTTCAATAGCCCCTCCATGTAGTTCTTCTGAATTTCAAATAGTATTCAAGATCCTCTTTTTTCGATTATCTAATAAATCACTTAATGAAAGTAGATTATTTTTCCATTCCTTTACAAAATTCCATAATCCCTTCCCGAACCAAACATGAATCTTTCGATTAATTTGAGAGTTCCTTTACAAAATTCCATAATCCCTTCCCGAACCAAACATGAATCTTTCGATTAATTTGGCTCTCACGCTCATTACTTAATTACTTAAGGTAAATTCTCATATTTTATGAATGTAATGAGCCTATCTTCTCTTCTTTGTTCATATTCCAAAAAGATATCGAAACTAATGTAAGACCAAAATATTCAGAGGACTCTTTTGACAAAATAAAAAATATGTAATTGTCAGCAAAGTTGTTTCTTTTTTTTTTCCAAATCCAAAAAGCTCTTCTTACTTAGAATAGGTCGTCGATTCAACATTAGATAAAGGAGGTAAAATCCCTATTTTTGCAATTTACAGTAAGCAGTTCAAATCATTTTATCAATATGAGTATCCTATATCGATAGAATATTTATTTTGAAACCACCTCTATATTAACATAGTGGTAGAAAGAGTACCATGCTGCGTCTTGACTTCAAACAGTTTGTTTTAACCATGTTAATAGTTCCACATTATTGGTTAATAGAGAATCAAAATCGATTTACCAATGAATAGCGAAATGCTATGGTTCTTACATATAATTTCTGAATTTATACAAAAGTAATTCGCGAGATCATGCACCTCTCTTTCCTACTAATAACGTAAAAGGGTACAGCTGGTTGGTCCATCCTATTCTTGAAATAAAAAACTCGCACACACTCCCTTTCCAAAAAAAAATCAATGCACCAAGCACTACACTTAGATTTATTGGATTTGTTGCTAAAATATCGGTATTAAACCCGAAACTCCCGGCAGATGGCCAGTGGTCCAAAGAAATGAAAGAATCGGTTACGTTTTTCATATGATCTCCTCTTATAGATAGACTAAAAAATCGAACAGAGTTCTTTTTGTAGCACTTCTCCCCTCTTTTTATTTATTCTTTTATTTTTTCTGAAATTGAGTAAAAAAATAAAAAATATTTGAGTTAGTTATAAATTATGAACTAATGAACTAGCCCTTTTATTGGTTATTGGAACACTAAAACTTACTAAAAATAGTTTCCCTTGGTCTATGAACGGGAAGGATGAAAGTGAGTCAGTATGGTAATTCCTCATCCACAAATCAGCCCTTCCCGTAGGTTCTTTTCTTAAAGAATGAAGAATTAGAGGAGGGAAATCTTGATAGAATTTGTAAAAGCAAACGACAATTCGAACGCAATAAAATATGAAAAATAAATACATTTTTCATATTTCTAAGCTAAGATTAAACAAAAGGATTTGCAAATAAAAGTGCTAATGCTATAACCAGTCCATAAATTGTTAGCTTCCATAAAAGCTAGACTAAGAAATATCGTACCTCGTATTTTTCCCTCTGCCTCAGGCTGTCTCGCGATACCCTCTACAGCTTGACCCGCAGTAGTCCCTTGACCAACTCCAGGTCCAATAGAAGCAAGCCCTACGGCCAATCCAGCAACAATAACGGAAGCGGCAGAAATTAGTGGATTCATGATAAGTTCCTCGTACCAAAAAATAATGGTTAATGATACAATCAACCAATGAATTATGACTTAATTATTCCCTTGCTAGGACTCATCCAGTAGAAGTAACTAAGAACTTCGGATTGGAGTAATAAGATTATTGAATCATCAGAATTACTTCGATATATCTTTTTTACTTTTTAGCCACAGAGAATTTGTGAACCCATACGACTTTCGTTCTTCCATTTCTTTTTCTTGGTTCGAACTGTTAGTTTAATTATTTCTTGATTTCATCTATTTATTAATTCAATTCACAGTCACAAGGGTCCGGAAGGACTTCTAGTATATTAGAATCCCCTAGAGTAGTAAAATATATCTTTAGTTCATTTCATATATAACTAGCACTAGTCAATATCTAATATCACATATACATGTCTTTCTTCCATAACATAAACCAAGCTTTCATCTTAGATTCAATTCTATTCGAGAATCAAGCGTCGAAACATCTTCAAGGGTTGGCTTATAGTTATTCAAGTACAAACACCTCCCTCTCCTAACCGACCCTTTCTAAAATACTAAAAAAATTCCCTTTTTTGTAAATTATTTTGAACCTTACCTTTTCTTATTATTCCACGTAGATAAATCTAAATGGACAAATTGATTAGGCCGAATAATTCCATATGTCTAGAAATATCATTATTTGATTGATCTAAGTTCATGCAATTTATTAATAAAAATGAATATAAAAATTATTCATTTTTATTATTTATTTATTAATTAATTTTTATTATTTATTTATTAATTATTAATATTTTGTTCAATCGTTGAATAAAATCAACTGAAACGGAAATCATTTTGCCCTTTTTTATTTAATTTTATTTAATTACACGTCGTAAACCTATACAACAAGAATTTTTGACAAAAATTCTTATATTCAAATTGTTTTAACAATGAATTACTAATGAGATGGACTAAGCAATCTAAAGTGATTGAGACGAAGTATGATATTAAGTGAAGGAAAGGGGAATTTTAGGAAAAAGATCTTTTTTTTAGATCTTGTTCCCCTTACTCTTTAATATCATCATAATTTTTTTGCTATCACTCTTGATTGTATATAACATAGTTATATATTTAGATTCCCCTATTCTATTCCCCAAGTTAAGTAATTCTCTTGAGCCACCCACCACATACATTTCTTTGGGCTAAGCTAAAAAAGACTATTTCAATGATGGCCCTCCATGGATTCACCTATACAAGCCGCGACTAAAGTTGCAAAAATAAGAGCTTGAATACCACTTGTAAATAATCCAAGGAGCATGACAGGTATAGGAACTACTAAAGGTACTAAAGAAACAAGAACAACAACTACTAATTCATCAGCTAAGATATTCCTGAAAAGTCGAAAACTAAAAAGGTTTTGTGAAATCTTCTAAGATGTTAATGGGTAAAAGGATTGGGGTTGGTTAAATATATTTTCCAAAATAACCTAATCCCTTTTTTGTAGTACCCGCATAGAAATATGCCACTAATGTAAGTAAAGCCAAAGCAAGAGTAGTATTTATATCATTCGTGGGTGCGGCTAATTCCCCATGAGGTAATTTTACGATTTTCCAAGGTAAAAGAGCTCCTGACCAATTAGAAACAAAAATAAATAAAAACATAGTGACAGTAAAAGCATATTCTTCTCCAATTTGAGTTTTACTCACATCTCGAATGAATTCAAGAACATATTCGATGAAATTCTGACCCCCAGTTGGAATGGTTTGTGGGTTCCGAACAGCTATAGTGGCTGAACCTAATAAGATAGCAATTACAACACAAGAAGTAATAAGTACTTGGCCATGTACTTGGAAACCCCCTATTTTCCATTAGAAATGATGGCCTACTTCCACACCAGATATATCGTATAACCCCTTTAGAGTATTGATGGAACATGATAGAACATTCATATTGCCTTGCCCTCTGAAAAAATGGAACTGAAAAAAAAATTTGATTCAACCATCTCTTTGTCTACTTGAATTGGATATTTTCTATACCAACTAATATTTCGAATACTAATAAATCACATAATATCCCCTGTTATTTTTATCTCTTTTTTGAAATTCAGAAATAGTAAGCAATTCCATAAGGGATTTCTAGGGATTTTTGAAGTAAGTTATTTATCTTATTATGTTATTATTAATCAAGGATTTATTATATAGCTAGAACGACCCTCACAAATTTCGAATACTAATTTGTTAAGAATTAATCGGATTGAGGATATGGCATCATCATTCGCTGGAATTGAAATATCTGCGAGATCGGGGTCACAATTTGTATCGGTTAAACAAATTGTTGGACTTCCTAAATTAATACACTCTCGTAGGGCCGTATATTCTTCGTGCTGATGAACAATGATTACAATATCGGGTACCCCTGTCATATATTTAATCCCGCCCAGATATGCTTGCAAGCGAGATAATTGTCTTCTCAACATAGCCGCATCTCTTTTCGAGAAACGGTTGAGTCTCCCTGTTTTTTGTTCCATTCTCAAGTCCCTGATCTTATGAAGTCTTGTTTTTGTAGTGGACCAATTATTTAACATACCGCCAAGCCATTTTTTATTAACATAATGACACCGGGCCCTTATTGCAGCCCACTCTACTGAATCAGCTTCTTTATTTTTGGTACCTACAATTAAGAATTGTTTTCCCCTACTTGCTGTGCCAAAAAACTAAATCACAAGCTTCTGATAAAAAATGAGCAGTTCTAGTAAGATTTGTAATATGAATACCCTTACACTTTACTGAGATATAAGGCGCCATTTTGGGATTCCATTTCCTAGTACCATGACCAAAATGAACTCCTGCCTCCATCATCTCTTCCAAATTTTTTTTCCAATATCTTCTTGTCATTTCTCCCCCCCCCCTTTTTATTCTTTTTCAAAAAAAAAGAGACGAGGAACCCTGAACTCAAATAAATAATTGTTCCGATGGAACATTCTCTTCTATCGTAGATTGGACGTAGATACACGACCCAAACCATTATTCTTTTCTATTCATTATTCTTTTTATTACAAAAGAAAATAACCATACCAAATGCAGATAGATAAAGAGATGAATCCGTTGTTAGGAATCATTAAATCCTATAAATGATTGTTCGGGTATGTCATGGAATTTTTTTGAAAGACAAGAATCAAATAATTTTCTGTGGTGAAACAAAATATCTCTCATCTCCCCCTCAAATAGATTCTTTTTTTGTTTCCAAAGGAATGTTGTTATGTTGTTTTGAAGGGTACACTAATCCTTTGAATCCGGTACCAACGGGTATCACCCCACCCCCCACCCCCAAACAACATTCTCTTTCAGGCCTTTCAACCAATCGATACGACCCCGGAGAGCCGCTTTTGCTAAAACTCGAGTAGTTTCTTGAAAACTCGCTTCAGATATGAATCTTTGAGTATTGAGAGATGCTCTTGTCATTCCCAATAAGACTACTTGGTAACAAATCGCTTCATCCAAAGAGCGCCCCATTCGTTCTGCTCACAATGATCTAATAAGTTCTCCGGGTGAAAAAACATTTGACATTCCATCTTCTAAAACCAACACTTTTGATGTTATTTGACGTACAATAATTTCTATATGCCTATTATGAATCTGCACCCCCTGGGAGCGATAAACCTGTTGGAATTTATTTACCAAAGAGATTTGGCTTTGCGCTATAGTTAGCTCAACACCAATCAAGAATCCCCAAGGAATTCCAAGAATTCTTGCTATACATTTGTTCCAACCCTCAACCCTCTTTTCTGGATTCATGGATATTGAATAAATCGAATGCACTTATAACTCCTGTTCTAGTTTTGGAAGACCCTTTGTTATATCACCAGATCTCGATTTTTCATATATATATGTAACTAATGTATCTCCTTCGTAAAGGGTTTCCCCATAATGGCCATGAACAGTTGCTCCGGGGGTGGCCAAATAAGGCTTAGCTGATCGTACCACTATCGAGTCAACTTGAACATGTATAACTTGACCCGATTTGAGGGGCGATCTGTTTTTGGCTATACATACATTTTCACAAATAAACCGTCCAAGACTAATTATTTAAGATGTCTCTTCAAAAAAATTGTGATGGAGAAAATACCAATTCAAATTGAATGGATTTAAAATAATGTTATGACATGGATCGGGATGAAAATTTTTTCCATTTTCATCCATTAAATAATATTTAATTTTAATCACTTGAAAAGTCTGTTTTAAATTGTCAAGTTGCAAATAGTTAGTTACTAAGATCTGATTATGAGTTATTAAATGGTAAGATGAATAAAAATTCTCAATTGGAAGGCATGTTCCTAAAGGGCCCAATGAATTCCTAATTGGAATTGGGGGATCATTTTTAATTGATTCTTCTATCACACTGTGATATTTTACATCCTTGAATGGCCCTATTCGAGAACAATTGGTTGCTGACAAAATTATCAACGAATGACATTCCTTATTTCTATTCAACAACATATGAATAGTTCCTTGAGGTTGGTTAAGAGATTGTTGAATTTTTTCCTTGGAATAGTAATAAATGGAAGAAAAGGGGTTGAGATTGGTACAATTTGATCCATTATCAGAGAGCAATTCTAATCCCGACAGATCATTCCTTTTTCCGATATACGAAATAGGGGATTTCACTAAGTTGATTCTTAGGAAATGTCAAATCAAACCATTTGTCCTTATTTCAACAAAAGAAGCACGGGCTTCTTCTCAAGAAGAACTTCTTTTTTCTTGGTTCCAATTCAATACTAAACAAGTCCGAACTAATTGAATACTTGTGTCGGAATTCCTCGAATCGGTTTGCCATTTCCACAAAGCATTTAATTGACAATTTGAAGTTGCACATTATCCCTATCCTGCAATGGATCCGGTGGAAAAAGGGTTGCTAAATTTATACCGTCCGTTATTTCATATATGACGACAGGTCGAACTAAAACAAAAAACTTTTTCTTACTAGGTGTAATCCGTTGGACATAGATCCAATTTTTCACTTTTTAGGATTCCTTGGAATTTATTTTTCCTCTTCCTGGTGGTATCAAAACGCTAGTATGTCTGGATATCTTATCAGTCTCTCCAAGAAAATGGATATATCTAGAAAAGATTTTAAGTTCAATTCATTTTTTTTTCTCTCCACCCGAACCAACCCACCGACTCGGCTTCTTAGATTTAAGGTGATTTGTGTATCTACCCCAATGATACTATTGTTTCGTACCATTATGGAAGAAGATCAGGGCAAGATATGCACCTCTTCAGGAATGAAAAAAAATCGATCTACTTTAATTTGGTATTTTAGCCTAAATTCCTTGACTCCTCAATACTCAATCAAATCCTCTTTTTTGATGACTGAATGTGTTTCAATAGTCCCATATTTAATAATGCCGGAACTCTTTCTTCTATATCGAGGATCATCAAAATAAACAAGAATACTATTTCGACGGAAATACCATTTATGGGGATTTCAATCGAGATACCTGAATAAGGCATTAGTTCATTCTCGAGTTCTTGAATCAAGAGTAGTGGAATGATGAATTTATTTCTTCTCCTTTTTGACAATAAATCAGAATTCTCGTGGAGAATAGGCGAATATATGAGATTATACTGACCAGTACATATGATTCGATTAAGGTCTGAATAATCAGGAATCCTATCTTCTTTTTTACCATAAAAATCCGAACTAAATAATTGCCTCGCTTGATCATTGGTTACTGAGAGGTTAGAATTATATCTTCTCTTGCCAGAAAGAGAACGCAAATTCATTTGATCCTGATCCTTGTGGATCGAAAGGTAGACTACATTGGACCTGCACGACCCTCCTAATAATATCCATAAATGACTTGTTTTTGGTAATAGATGAACATTACCGTATGTAAATTTTGGTGCATGATAGACATCGGTACTCCAGTGCATTTCTCCATCTGAATCAGAATAAATATGTTTTTGAACCTTCTCTTTAAAATTCAAAGTGGATATTACTGTGCAAATCTCAGCAATTACTTGTTCTAATTCTACATATTGGTCGTTTTGAACTAAAAGCAAACTTTTAGGTGGAATATTCACATTATGTAGAATATCGTCACTCTCAATAGTTACATACATGTCTATAGAACATAGAAAGGTGGGATGCCCATTACGTGTACGTGTCAGATGAACCAAATCCTCATTGAATTTTATTTTTCCATTAGACGGGTCTCGCACATGTTCTGCAGTACCTTCCGTGAATACTCCTCCGGTATGAAAAGTTCTTAATGTTAATTGAGTACCTGGTTCTCCAATCGATGGACCTGCAATAATACCTATAGCTTCCCCCAATTCAACCAGGTCGCCATGAGTAGGACTCCGGCCATAACATAATCGACAAATCCAAGATGTACTCCTACAAGTAAAGGGAGTTCGAATAGAGATTGGTTGTGCCCGAAGGGTTATGAATCGATTTACAAGTCCAATGCCAATGTCTTGATTTCTAGTGGCAATACATCGTGGACCCATGTATATATCATTTGCTAATACACGACCAATTATTGTTTGACTAAAAATCCTTTCCAGCATCATCCCATTCCGAGAACTCACAGAAATACCCTGGCCGGTGCCACAATTTGTTCGACGTACAACAATGTGTTTAACTAGTTCAACAAGTCTGCAAGTGAGATATCCAGCATCTGATGTTCGTACAACAGTATCCACAACTCCTTTACGGGCTCCGTAGCAAGAAATGATGTATTCTGCTAAAGAGAGTCCTTCGCATAAATTGCTTTGAATAGGTAAATCAATCATTTGTCCTTAAGGATCCGACATTAATCCTCTCATACCTACTAATTGATGTACCTTAGCTGCATTTCCTCTAGCTCCCGAGAAAGACATCATATGAACTGGATTAAAAGGGTCAGTCATCCTAAAGTTCAGATTCATTTCTTGTCGCAAATATTCACTTGTAGCATACCATATTTCAATGGATTGACGTAATTTTTCTACCACGTGTACATTCCCATAATGATGGTGTTTTTCCAAAGTCAAACTTTGTTGTTCAGCATCTTGAATTAGCCATCCCTTAGAAGGTATTGTTAAAAGATCATCAATTCTTAATGAAATGGATGTAGCAGTAGCTTGTTGGAACCCCAGAGTTTTTACTCGATCCAGGATATGTGATGTATATGACATTCCGAAGTGCTCTATTAATCTACTAATAAGTAGTTTCATGGCAGTCCCGTCTATCGCTTTATTGTTAAAGACCAGATTGGGCCGTTCTGCCATAAGTACCTCCATATTCCACTGAGTAGGATTCGATAATGGGTTTGAGTCGGTGATTGTAAAACTTCCTTTTATCGATCTTGATTCACCTATAAATTTCGAAACTATGGACCTAGCTGAATCGGAGAGCCCCGAAGTCCCACGGTATCATAGAATTAGGTTAGGTACCATATGAATAGGCCAGAGAAAACCCCTTTATAGCTTCTTCAATTTCTCGATAAAGAGCAATATGACCAACAGTGGTTCGAATGTATATAAAAAGGATTTGTTTTTTTAGACTTCTTACTATTAGATAGTGTCCATAAATCTCATAAAAATTACCTGAAGATTCATAGTGAACTTTGATGGGAGTTTCTCTTGAAGCAATAACGCGTTGATCTAGTCGCCACCGGAGCCACAAAGAACTATCTAAATTGATTCGTTTCTGCCGATAAGCCCCAATTGCATCATAGGAATTCGAACAAAAAAAGGTTCTTTCGTATACTTATAGTAACTATTGTCACTTCTTTTTTTATTTTGATAGTTTCTGCGATTACATTGATTATATCTATTTGCAAATACCTCGATGATTTCCGCTCGTTAATACATAGAGTCCAATAAGCATATCTTGTACGTAAATGGGATCCCCAATAGCCGGAGACAAAAGATTCATATGAGAAAACATAAGTAAACGGTCCTCTACTTTAGCCTGCAAGGATAAAGGTACATGAACAGCCATTTGATCTCCATGAAAATCGGCATTGAATCCCTTGCAAACTAATGGATGTAAACAAATAGCGCGCCCCTCCACTAAAACGGGATGGAATGCCTGTATGCCTAATTTATGCAGGGTGGGTGCTCTATTCAGCAATACAGGATGTCCCTGCATAACTTCTTGAAGGATTTCCCATACAATCGTCTCTTTATCTCGAATTTTACTCTTAGCAACTCCTATGTTCGAAGCAAGATGTTGTCTAATTAGACTACGAAGTACAAATGTCTGGAAAAGCTCTATTGTTATTTCACAAGGCAAGCCACATCGATGTTATGAAAGTGAAGGACCCACGACAATGACCGAACGTCCTGAATAATCGACTCGTTTGCCAAGCAGCGTCTCGCGAATCTTCCCTCTTTACCTTCAATTACATCAGAAAATGACTTGTAAACTTTTTTATGACCGTCCCTCATTGGTTTTCCCCGGATTCCATTATCAAGAAGTGTATCCACGGCTTCTTGTACTAATTTCTCCTGGCGTAGATCTACTTGTTGTTAATAGATCAGTAAGGGTATTATTCCGATAGATAACTCTTCAATAGAGTTCATTAATATCTGAGCTCATTTGTTTACCCCCATCTATCTAAATGATCAGTCTCAACTCAGGAGGAAGAACTGGTAATAGACACAAAACCATCCATTTTGGCTCTATATTTGTTCGAATAAAATGCTTAGCCAATTCCACGCTTCTAACCAAAAAGTCCTTTCTTCTTCCAACTTTTTGATCTTCCCATTCATTCCCTGTGTGCCCTTCTTCCCCCAATTCTTCCCACTCTACCAACGAATTCTATATAATAATTCATAAATCTAGATAGGCTAATTGTTCTCGGATAACACCTGCGCCAGTAGAGATTTCTCGATTGCGAAATGTATCAAAACCCTGGGTAGTAAAAAAAAGTGGGATGCCGTATTTCCAAGATTGGATTTCATATTCGAATAAACCTCATAATCGTAAGAAAATTGGTATAGGATTTATGGGCCTATCAAAAGCAAAATTGGTATAGGATTCTATAGGATCTCCCCCCTTCAAAATCGGATGCGAAAGTTTCCTTTCATCCGGATCAAGTAGGTACACCAAATAAGGAAAGGAGTTCTTGTTTTCAAACACTAGAAAATCCCAAAATAAAAAGGTCTACTCCTTACTCAAGTTCCCAGTGAAGATGAAACAAGATTTCAGTGATTCGGTCTTCTATTAATTCATTATTCAATTTCAATTCCAACAAATAAAATAGAAAATTCTTGAGTGGTCTACTTCCCTTTAAATGATAAATCCCTTAACTATTAATAATTAAAGGAATACCTTGGAACCCATAAGGGATTTACTTGTCTATATATTGTTCCATTCGATCTTTTAGGTCCCGACTTCACCTCGATGGATAAGCCACCATGCCCTTAAAGTCTATACGCGATAGATAGACTCCTTGAACCATGACATATTTGCTTACTTGAACATAATTTCTTTCCACGAAAAGAAAGGAAATGGTTCATTCAACAAAATAAAAATCTTTTTTTACGAGGTACAAATAGAAATTCCTCTTTATTTGATTTGTCACGAAATTGACCATAGATCAATTTCGTTTTTATTTGGGAGTATTGACTACACCCCAATTCTGAGCTTCATGTTACTCTTTCCAAGTGACATGTCAGGTCCATGGCATCCCAATTGGATTGACTGGGATGACAATTTCTCCTTCCGATTCTGTAAAATCAGAATTTCGATCAAATCACACATCGCAGTATACTAGGCCTTCTAATTCTTTAAGAGGTTTATCTAAAAGATTCGCAATATAACTAGGAAGACATTTTAAATACCACATATGGGTTATTGGGCATGCGAGTTTGATATAGCCCATTTGATACCTTCGTATCCGAGAATCAAAAAATTCGACTACGCATTGTTCACAAAATTTCGGGTCTTCTTTTTCATCTTCGTTACTCGATAATTTACACAGGCACAAATTCCGCTTTTTTATAGGACCAAAAATTCTTTCACAAAATAATCCATCTTTTTCTGGTTTATTAGTTCTGTAATGAAAAGTATAGGGTTTGTTACCTCTCCAACTATCTCTCGATCAGGCAGGATTTTTGTGGCCCAAGCACTTATATGTTGAGGAGAAACTGATCCAATTCAAAGTTGTTGATGTTTATATAGATCGATCATATATGAAAAATTATTATTCATTCCGATTAAACTTCCTTTCTATTAATCTGGAAGTTCTTCTCAGATACAAGGAAATGATTCGTTCCAGAGCTAAAGATCGTAGTTCTCGAACGAGCAATCGAAAAGATTTCGTAGCATCTTCGGCATTAGGTATTGTTCCCCCAATGATCGTAGTACCAAGAACTTCCTGGCGAGCTCTAATATAATCCGATTTATAAGTAAGCATCTCTTGTAAAATATGAGCAACCCCAAACCCTTCTAGAGCCCAAACCTCCATTTCCCCTACCCGCTGTCCCCCCCCCCCTGTTTGGCTCTTCCTCTAAGGGGTTGTTGTGTAACAAACGCATAATGTCCACTGGAATGCCCATGGATTTTATCATCAACTTGATGAATTAATTTCAATATATAAAGCTTTCCTATTATAACAGGTTGTTCAAAAGGATTCCCCGTCCTTCCATCAAATATTCTCCTTTTTCCTGGATATTCGGGTTCAAATACCCATGGATTCGTTGTTTGCTTACTGGCTTCATATAATTCAGAAAACACTAGTTTTATCGAAGCTTCTTATTCATATCTCTCATCAAAAGATGCTATTTGATAATGTCTGTCTAGCAGACTCCCTGCTAACCCTAGTGAACATTCAAATATCTGTCCTACATTCATTCGTGAAGGTAGTCCTAATGGGTTAAAGACCATATCAACCAATCTTCCATCTTATAAATAAGGCATATCTTGTCTAGGCAAAATTTTGGAAATGATACCTTTATTTCCATGTCTTCCAGCTACTTTATCGCATACTTTGACTTCATGTTTTTGTGAAATATATACACGAATCTTTTAGGGATTATAACTAGAACCACCCCTTTTTTGGATCCACCTCACATCAATAACCCGACCCCTGCCACCTATAGGTAATTTTAGACAAGTTTCTTTTGAAGTAGATACCTGAATACAAAGTACAGCTCATAACAATCTATCTTCCGGGGCATACGACAATTCTTTCAAGACCTGTGGTGTTAATTTACCTACAAAAATATCACTCATCTCTACCCAAGATCCCAGCATCACAATTCCATTTTTGTCTAAATTGCGGAGTAAATGGGCTTCTAAATGCGGTATTTCATTAGTTACTTTTTCAGGGCCTTGGCTTGTCACATGAGTCTGAATTTTATATTTCCGTATGTGAAAAGAAGTATAAATATATTCACATAACAAATGCTCGCTAATAAGTACTGCATCTTCAAAATTGTAACCCTCCCATGAAATATAAGCTACTAATACGTTTTTCCCCAAAGCAAGTTCGCCACCAACAGTAGCAGCACCATCCGCTAAAATTTGTCCTTTTTAATGCATTTACCCCGGGGAACTTGGAGTTTTTGATGCATACAAGCATTTTTATTGGAACGTTGATATATAACTAATGGAATGCTTAGAATATCTCCGTTACCTGCTAAAAGGATCTTGTCAGTATTGGTATAAACGACCCTTCCCTCGCGTTCGGCTATAGCAAGAGCCCTCGAATCTAGAGCTGCTTGTCGTTCCAAACCAATTCCAACAATGCATTTCTCGGAGAGAGAAAGAGGAACTGCTTAACGTTTCATATTATAACTCATTAAAGCTCGATTCACCTCATTATGTTCGATAAAAGGAATGAGGGAAGCTCCAATAGAAAAATATTGAAAAGGAAAAATACTTCGAAGATGAACCTATTCCCATGCAATAAGCAAGAATTCTAGATGGTATCGAGCTGGAACAACCTGTTCTTCCTGAATATCCCGATTTAAGGCTAAAGAATTTCCTGCTGCTACCATATAGTATTCATCTCTACCTGGTGATAAATAAAGCATCCGTACCCCGGGTGACCTCTCAGAAATTTCATAAAAAGGGCTTTCTAGAGATCCCCAATGACCAATCCTTGCATGAATTGCTAAGGATCCAATAAGTCCAACATTGATTCCTTTAGATGTGTCAATTGGGCAAATACGTCCATAGTGACTAGTAAAGATATCTCGTATCCGAAAACTAGTAGTGCAACCTGTCAGTCCTCCAGGGCCCAAATAACTTAATTTTCTCCCATGAACTATTTGTGTCAATGGATTAGTTCGATCCAAAACTTTAGATAATGGGTGTAAACCAAAAAAGGATTCACAAGTAGTTGTTAATGGAGTTGAGGTTACCAAATTCTGAGGTGTCGATATCCATTTATGCCGAATTGCTCCACATATAGACCCCCGAACCACATTTTCTAAATGAACCAGAGTCAATCCGAATTGATCTTTTAAAAGATCTGCTACAGAATGAATATGCTTATTTTTCAAATGATTCATATCGTCAAGTGCACCCATTCCAAATTTCAGCCCAATCAAATGATCGGCGGCTGCCAATATATCTCGTGGTAACAAAAATGTATTGTTCTGGGGTGTATCAAGGTTCAGTCTTTGGTTTGTATTTCTTTGACCAATCCTTCCTAATTCACATCTTTGGTGAAATGATTTCTTTTGTAATTCCTTACATAAGGATTCAGAATATACCGGATCTCCACCTACACAAGCAAATTGTTGATAAAACTCCAAAATGGCATTTTCTTTTGACCCAATTTTTTTTCTCTCCTTATCACTCAGATAAGACAAAAAAAATTTCAGGATAGCAAACATTCTCTAGAATTTCTCTTAGATTCAAACCCATAGCTGATGATAGAACTAGAATAGATATTTTTTTCCTACTTACACGAGCCCATATCCTTGTTTTTCTATCAATTTCTAATTCTGATCTTCCTCCCCAATCTGATATTATGGTGTCGGTATAGACTGAAATTCCGTTATGGTCCAATTCTGATCAGTAATAAATACCGGGACTTTGCAATATTTGATTGATCACAATCCTATATATTCCATTGACTATAGAAGTTCCCAGGGAATTCATTATAGGAATGTTTCCGATAAAAATTGTTTATTCTTGCATATCCCTACTGTTTTTCCAAATTAATCTCGCGGATACATAAAATTCAGAAGAATATGTGAGTGATTCATACACAGCATCTCTTTCTTTTATCAGAGGTTTGACCAATTGATATGTTTCCACAAATAATTGAAATTCAATTTCTTGATCTGTATCTTCAATTTTTGGAAACTTATAAAGTTCTTCCGTCAAACCTTGATCAATGAACCTACAAAATCCTTCAAATTGTATCTGATTAAATCCAGGTATTGTAGATATTCCCTCATTTCCATCCCCAAGCATTTTTAATTTCCCATTTATTAAAAAATACCAGTATTGGTTCATTCTTCATCTAATTAGATAGATTAGATAAATTATCTAGCAATGATGGCATTTCTATTTTGTTTATCGAATCACATGAAATTTTACCCAACTCCATATCTGAAATGTATGAAATACGTATGAACGGAGGAAGAAAGAGAATTTTCTACTTAAATTGAATTGGAATTTATTTGAATTTTCAACAGATACAAATGGAAAGAAATTGATAAAACATCCCTAGAAACAGACTTCTGCTACTTAGACTTATTAATTAAGTTACAGGATTTCGTATAGAATATCAAAACAAAAATGATTCCATTTCTACCATTATTATGATAATACATATTCCAACCTGCTTGAATACCAGAAAAATAAATGGATTGGACATTTGATCTTTTCGCTGAGATAAAGGCATAAAAATCAGAAAGAATATATAGAATTAGAATCGTTTTTTTTTTTTGGCATTAAACCCCCTTTTATGTTATGGATTTCGTTGGTCAAAAAATGATTTGCAGAGAAGAGAGAGACTTTGTTTATGGATTTTTGAGTAGAATACGATTGTGAAGTGTATAAGAAAAGAAGGTTTGTATGGCTTAAACACGTGTGGAGATATCTATATTATCCGTCTTTCTTCTCTTTTATTGTTTTATTGTCGTTCTATGTTCTATTTGCGGCAACACATGCTGTGCTCTACGAAAACAGAATTGAAATTTTCTATTCAAAATGAAAATTGAAGTATGATACTTTTCTGATATCTTATAATTCTATATCGGGAACATATAAAAATAATATATATCCGTCTAAAAATTTCTCTTGGGGGTTTACATATACTCATAACTGTTGTTATAATTAATAATTAAAATTGAGAAGGATTTTTTGATTGAAAAAATCCATACTGACTAGTTATATATCACGTTGTATTTTCTTATGTCATTAGGAAAACAAAATTTGGAGATTCAAATCCAAGAATCATTCATGCATTCTAAGTCAATAGTTAATGGTTCCTATTTTCATAAAATTGAATTTTGGATTTTGCGACTGAAAATCCACATTTGATTTTTCAATAGAAAGGTAAGAGAATGTTTTGAACATTATGAATTTTGAGATAGACTCAATCGAAATTGAAAGAATGAATCAAATCCAATCAAAAGGGAAGAAGGATTAGGATTTCCTTGACTTTTAGGAAAAAGTCAGAAAAACAGAACTCAAGGTGCAAGTACAATAAAAAGCAGTTCAGTAATCCGGGAAAGTTTTCATCTATTTTGTATTTGTAGCATTTTGGCGACATGGCCGAGTGGTAAGGCAGAGGACTGCAAATCCTTTTTTCCCCAGTTCAAATCCGGATGTCGTCTGATAAACAAAAAACTAGAAATCTCTTCATTTCTTCTGTTGATGTAACTCGCAGAATGATTCCCCAGCAGAAGCAGAGAATGCAGACTGTTGATACTTGTTTGATTTTAAACATCTGGTCTGGGGGTTTTTCTAAAAAATTGTAAATATCCTTGCATTGCATATTTAGGCTTAGGCTTCAAGGAAATATTCGAATGCTAGAGGGGCTATCAAGACTTCACAATTACCTTCTACTACAAATCAAAATTTTAGATTATTAATGCATTGTATAATGACTGGACCTTGGATTAGATTGCGGGGCCCGATAGGAAATCTAAATAGTTGTGGAAGGGGGCGGAATATACTTTATTATATACGAGGAACTCACGAAAATATCTGAGTGCTCAAGCATCCAATCAATTGAAATGAGGGTCAACAGAAAAGGAATAGGACCTATTATTCCTACATGTTCCATTAGTAACATTCCCTTGAGATGTTACTGCGGATTTTGCTTGTGTTTAATCTTTTCCGATTAGAAATCATATAGGAATTTCTTCTAAAATGAGCGAATTTATTGGATTGGTTTATTAATAGTCTTCATTCTTTTTGACTCTGCGCCATTGATTCCACTATTATTAGTGAGGAATACTGGAGAAATTCCTTTATATTTATAGAGATAGGGGACATAATTCATATGGATATAGTAAGTTTTGCTTGGTTTACTTTAATGGTAGTCTTTACTTTTTCCCTTTCACTATGTGTGGGGAAGGAGTGGACTCTAGGGGTCCTACTAATTGAGTTAAGGAAGCAAACTATATCAATAGCAATTGCTTTCTAGATCATTCTGTAACACGTTTTGAACAAAATAAAAATATCTTCATTTTGAAATTCCATTGGACTCTACTGGAATAATGTATTATAGGAATCAACCTCTTTCAATCAAAGATCTATTTCAACGATTCCCGTGTTTGTAGTTCGAAAGGAAGAGATCCCGGGAAATTTGTTCGAACCTAATTCTTCCTAAATTTTCTATTCTAATCAACGGCCTCATACTAGGTGATACAGAGGAGGGCCGGACCCTTTTTTTATTTGTTTCTCTCTTTACTGTTCAAAGAAGAAGTGGTTTTGTTAAGTGTATACGCATTTTGTATGAGAAAGAAAGGATATAAACATAGTGGTTGTCTAATGAGATACTATGCAGAATAAGATCGTCAGGTGAGTCACATATTGCGCATTTACTGCTTTCGAATTTTTGAAATTGGATTTATACTTTATCGACTTATTTCATATCGTGGTTCAGGCGTTAAAAATCAGTGAGGTTTACTCTTCCTTTTCGATGCTTGTGGAACTACCGTCAATGGTTTACTCAATTACTTCTTGGGAATGTTGAAAAAAACAAGATTACTACGTGATTTTTGGAATATGCCTATATCTATCGCTTTTCCTTCATTGATTTGATTCTTTCAATAGATATCGAGATTCATATTGGAAATCAAAAATATAGTAATTCAAACAATAAGACATAAGAGTAATTCAAATTGATCAGAACAAATAGATATAGCAAATAAATGGAATTGGATGCTATGGAAATCCCATATATGGAATTGATATTCACATATACCAAGATAATATTGTAGATTGATCTATAATCCATATCAAATGCAGCCTCTATCTTTATTTTATTCTAGGGGCAGCTTTATAACTACAATCTAACTAATAAATAGTATGGTAGAAAGAAATAGATGAATCTTTCTACCATACTATCTATTAGAATACTGCCGATTCTAGTCCACTCATTTCATTTAAGACATGAAATTGGAATCTTTTTCATTTTATTTCATCAATTTTGGCTAAGAACTCAGAAGTCAAGTTTCATTCAAATTAGTTAATAATTAATCATTTTTACTAACTTTTTTTACATAAATGATAAGTAGAAAAGCGGTAGGAACTAGAATAAATAGTGCAGTAGCAATAAATGCAAGAATATTTACTTTCATAATCTCATCGGTTTTTTACTTCGCAATAACTCGGGATTTAATCCCATAGAGATGATAAATCTTTGGCCTGTAAATTTAATGAATGAATATTACCTCTCGATGATCTTGAATTCAGATCAATATCATGAATAACAATATCTGAACTATCAAATCTATTTGTCGTCGAGAATTGAATAGTATAACATAGGAAGTTCTTTTATCCATACCGCCCCAAACTCGGATTCCTGACCCAATCCAAAATTCCTTTATTTATTTATCATTATCATTTTTATCATCTGTTCTTTTTTTTTCTCTAATCTATCTAGTTTCTTTTTGTACAATCATCTGATGAAGTCTCATCAAATAGCTCTTTCACTTCCAGTGGTCACATAGTTACAAACCTAAACAAACAATAAAAGCTAAATGGAAAAAGAAAAGAGTTTCGTTCTAAACCCTTTTTGAATTTGAAGACAAAGAAGTGTGATAAAGATGAGATCGTATAAAATGAATATTCATCAAATTTACTATTTTCCGATTTGTTCTTTCGTCGATGGTGCCTTAAAATAAAATTAAAAATTGGAAAAATGATTCATTCCCCTTTCTAAGACGAGTAGGATCTTTGGTTGATCTATCCTTCCCCTTCCTTTCTTCGTAGATTATTAGCCCCGGGACACCTATACCAAAAGCTTAGTGTGCAATTTGCCTGAAATCCATTTTTCCCCTTCAAACTAGTAAGTGAGGTTCCATTAATCCGTAGCCAGAAAAATAAATTGTTTTTTTTTTGTTTTTTCTGGAGAGTATTTTCTTATATTCAATTTTGTATTGGACAAGAAAGGAATTCCCTTTGTGTATGCATGCCTCAAAAAGGTATAGAACTCGATTATATTACATGCATCGGGGACAATCGATAAAAGCCAGCATTTCTTGGAATACTGACTATAATGCTACCAATAATTGTACTAATCCAACCGCATATGTCTTTCTCCGACCAAAGGGAAAGAAAAAAGAAATAAGGATTTCCCATTTGCTTTGACAATGAAATTCTGCCCCCCGTCCCCTTCATAAAAGGGAGAGATTTATTGATATATTTATTGGATCTGTCAGGACTGACGGGGATCGAACCCGCAGCTTCGACCTTGAAAGGGCGGTGCTCTGACCAATTGAACTACAATCCAAGGGAAATACGGGATCTAGCAGAAAATTTGATTCTTTTTTATCTCCGGATCAGATATTCTGAAGTACAAAGGGGGTTATATCACCTCATGGCGGATTGGTGAAATATTGGGCCGAGCTGGATTTGAACCAGCGTAGATATATTGCCAATGAATTTACAGTCCATCCCCATTAACCGCTCGGGCATCAACCCAGGAAGAATCAATTTTAGACTTATTGGTAATCCATGATCAACTTCCTTTCGTAGTACCCTACCCCCAGGGGAATTCAAATCCCCGCTGCCTCCTTGAAAGAGAGATTTCCTAAACCACTAGACGATGGGGGCCTGCTTGACCAACGGCCATCATACTATGATCATAGTATGATCAGTTTTTTGAAATGGTCAATATAATCGAATGATTCTATCCGAGGGATCATTCCCCCTTTCAGACTTCCATAGAATTATTTTTTATTTGTCATTGATGAATTATTCATTAGAATCGCCATTAGAAATCTAGTAGTTGTATTTTTTATTTATTTTTGAATTATTTCAAATGAATTTATTTCGATTATTTTCGTTTAGATTATTTAGTATTTGAATTTTATTTAGAATTTTCTTTTTTTATTTAGAAATTTGTAAATACAAAAAAGTAAAAAATACAAAATATCGAAATAATAAGGAAGAGTAGGATTTTTTCAGGGAATGATTGGTTCGTCAGAAAAGGAAAAAGGTGTGAAATTTGATTTCTTTCACTTTTATTTGATTTATTGTTAAGACGAGATATCCTTATCTCCCTCCCACCAAGACAGGAAATTAACAAACGAGAAATCTAGTAAGCGGGATTAAGCAGCAAATTGTTTTTTCTCCAAGAATTTAGTTCAATAGACAAATAGAATCTCTTCATTCTATGATTCGATGAAATATCTTTAATTTTATGTTGAATTGCTAGGTGTATGTACATGTATCAATCAAGTGAATTTTGTACTAGTGGGATCAGTTCACTAAAAGAAAAAAAGCAATTTGAGTTGGTCTTGAAAAAATTCATTGCATTTTCTCCTAGAGTTACTAGGTAAATCCATTTTATTATTCAACAATGAGTCACTAGACACTATGTATCTACTGCACGTACTTATGCATATATACTTATGTTTATAATATATGTACATATAGATATTTTATCCACATAGTGAATTATTCCGGAATTAAATAAAAAAAGGCCCTTTTAACTCAGTGGTAGAGTAACGCCATGGTAAGGCGTAAGTCATCGGTTCAAATCCGATAAGGGGCTTTGTAAAACTCCAATCTAGTATTCATATTTGTATTCATATTTTAGGGGAGAATTGTATTTTTATTTGTAATAAAAAAAGTAACTAACTGGCTAATACATTATCATTATACTTAGTTAGAAAGTTGAACATTTGTTTAGTCAATTTTCATTATTACAAATTTATGAATAATGAAAAGTCACTTCTTGAATCGCCGAATATTCCTATTTTCCATTATACCAATCCATTCGAAAGGTTAGAAATCAACAAAAGAAAAAGTAAGTGGACCTGACCTATTGAATCATGACTATATCCGCTATTCTGATATTAAAATTCGATAGAGATGAAATTGGGGCTGTTGATTTTTTTTTTATTTCATTATTTTGTTTTGGACTCCACAAGAATTTTTCAATATTTCCGATTAAATCTTCTTGTTACAAGATTTTCTATAGGAAAAATTATAGGAATAAATTGTTATTCCTTTCCTCTACAGAGAAACCTTTCTTCCAAGTCACACCATAAGAGCCATTTATTATCTTTCTTTGATTCGAGATCAAAGATTAATTTCATCTATATTATATATTAATTTCTATTTATATTATATTAAGTATATTGTATATTTTGATGTATATCTATCAGATCGTGGCTTCATGTAGCAAATATTTCAATATCGTTGCATCCGGTATTTTTGTTTTGTTCCAACAGTTTGATGAAGAATAGATCTGAGAAAGAGACTTTCATTTCCAGTCTCCTATTTATTTATTTATTTTATTGAATTTTAGATTTTATAACAGGAAAAATAGTAGATTATCTCTTTTTCTAACAGATAAAAGAATCTAAAAATAATATTCGATCGAACTGTCTTTTTCCTTCGATCCGTGAGAAGATATACTCTAGGGTTTTAGATTTATTTATATGAAGTATGAAGGAAAGGGACAGTTTGGTCCTTGAACAGTTCTTTCAAAACAAGGGATTGATTGAATTATCTTATTAAGACAATTCATGGGTCATATGCTTAGTCAGAAGGAATAATCTAATGGAGTTCATGGATTTATTAGGTCAGTTTATGGGCTAATCAATAAAGGATTTTTATCTTCGAAACCCATTGGAAAGGGCAGTGCAAGAGAAATCATACAAAAATGATCGAATCTTCGGATGCCCTGAAAAAGATATGAGGTGCTCGGAAATGGTCGAAGTAGTTGAATAGGAGGATCACTATGACTATAGCCATTGGTAAGTTTACCAAAGACAAAAATGATTTATTTGATATTATGGATGATTGGTTACGGAGGGACCGCTTCATTTTTGTAGGTTGGTCCGATCTATTGCTCTTTCCTTGTGCCTATTTCGCTGTAGGGGGTTGGTTCACAGGTACAACCTTTGTAACTTCATGGTATACCATGGGTTGTCCAGTTCTTATTTGGAAGGCTACAATTACTTAACTACCGCCGTTTCTACTCCTGCTAATAGTTTAGCACATCCGTTGTTGTTACTATGGGGTCCTGAAGCGCAAGGAGATTTTACTCGTTGGTGTCAATTGGGGGGTCTGTGGACTTTTGTTGCTCTCCATGGAGATTTTGGCCTAATAGGTTTCATGTTACGTCAACTCGAGCTTGCTCGATCTGTTCAATTGAGAACATATAATACAATCGCATTCTCTGGTTCAATTGTTGTTTTTGTTTTTGTATTTCTAATTTATCCACTAGGTCAGTCTGGTTGGTTCTTTGCACTTACTTTTGGTATAGCAGCTATATTTCGATTCATCCTATTTTTTCAAGGGTTTCATAATTGGACTTTGAACCCCTTTCATATGATGGGAGTTGCCGGTGTATTGGGCGCTGCTTTGCTATGCGCCATTCATGGTGCTACCGTAGAAAATACTTTATTTGAAGACGGTGATGGTGCAAATACATTCCGTGCTTTTAACCCAACTCAAGCCGAAGAAACTTATTCGATGGTCACTGCTAACCGCTTTTGGTCCCAAATTTTTGGGGTTGCTTTTTCCAATAAACGTTGGTGACATTTCTTTATGTTATTTGTACCAGTAACCGGTTTATGGATGAATGCTCTTGGGGTAGTCGGTCTAGCCCTGAACCTACGTGTCTATGACTTCATTTCTCAGGAAATTCGCGCAGCAGAAGATCCTGAATTTGAGACTTTCTACACCAAAAATATTCTCTTAAACGAAGGTATTCGCGCTTGGATGGCGACTCAAGATTAGCCTCATGAAAACCTTATATTCCCTGAGGAGGTTCTACTACGTGGAAACGCTCTTTAATGGAACTTTAGCCTAAGTTGGTCGTGACCAAGAAACCACTGGTTTTGCTTGATGGGCCGGAAATGCCCGACTTATCAATTTATCCGGTAAACTACTAGGGGATCATGTAGCCTATGCTGGATTAATCATATTCTGGGCCGGAGGAATCAACCTATTTGAAGTGGCCCATTTCATACCAGAGAAGCCTATGTATGAACAAGGATTGATTTTACTTCCCCACCTAGCTACTCCAGGTTGGGGGGTAGGCCATGGGGGAGAAGTTATAGACACCTTTCGATACTTTGTATCTGGGGTACTTCATTTATTCATTTAATTTCTTCTGCAATATTGGGCTTTGGCGACATTTATCATGCACTTCTGGGACCTGAGACACTTGAAGAATCTTTTCCCTTCTTTGGTTATGTCTGGCAAGATTCGAAATAAAATGACCACAATTTTAGGTATTCACTTAATCTTGTTAGGTATAGGTGTTTTTCTTCTAGTATTCAATGCTCTTTATTCTGGGGGCGTATATGATACCTGGGCTTCGGGAGGGGGAGATGTAAGAAAAATTACCATCTTGACCCTTAGTTCGAGTATCATATTTGGTTATTTACTAAAATCCCCTTTTGGAGGGGAAGGATGGTTTGTTAGTGTGGACGATTTAGAAGATATAATCGGAGGACATGTATGGTTAGGTTCTATTTGTATACTTGGTGGAATCTGGCATATCTTAACCAAACCCTTCGCATGGACTCGACGCGCACTTGTATGGTCTGGAGAGGCTTACTTATCTTATAGTTTAGGGGCTTTAGCCATCTTTGGTTTCATTGCTTGTTTTTTTGTCAGGTTCAATAATACCGCTTATCCTAGTGAATTTTACAGACCTACTGGACCAGAAGCTTCTCAAGCTCAAGAATTTACTTTTATAGTTAGAGACCAACGTCTTGGGGCTAACGTGGGATCCGCTCAAGGACCTACTGGTTTAGGTAAATATCTAATGCGTTCCCCGACCGGAGAAGTCATTTTTGGAGGAGAAACTATGCGTTTTTGGGATCTGCGTGCTCCATGGTTAGATCCTCTAAGGGGTCCAAATGGTTTAGACTTGAGTAGGTTGAAAAAAGACATACAACCTTGGCAGGAATGGCGTTCCGTGGAATATATGACACATCGTCCTTTAGGTTCTTTAAATTCCGTTGGTGGTGTAGCTACCGAGATCAATGCAGTCAATTATGTCTCTCCTAGAAGTTGGTTAGCTACCTCTCATTTTGTTCTAGGATTCTTCTTCTTCGTAGGTCATTTGTGGCACGCGGGAAGGGCTCGTGCAGCTGTAGCAGGATTTGAAAAAGGAATTGATCGTGACTTTGAACCTTTTCTTTCCATGACCCCTCTTAATTGAGATAAGATAGGAGATCTAACGCTTGAATGAAGTACAAATCACATTGATTCAATCATACATCTTGGAATCAGCTTAAGTATTCCTTTTTTCTTTTTTGTTTTCAACTCATTTTATCTAATTTATATCTAATCTATTTTTATGGCTTGGCTAGGTGGGATAACCAAGACATTCCCTTTTCTTTCAGATAGCAGATTGGGAAAAACCACTAAAAAAAATCTATTCAATTAGCAAAAAAGGAGAGAGAGGGATTTGAACCCTCGATAGTTCTTTGTTCAAAACTATATCGGTTTTAAAGACCGGGGCTATCAACCACTCAGCCTTCTCTCCGAGAGACTATTTTTATTTTATTCCTCTGAATAGAACATGGCCATAGGGGTAGATACCCCACTACCTATAGAAAGATCTCAGGTGCAAATCCACCGATCGATCTATTTATCCGTATATAGATATATGATCTAGCATGCCCATTTGTGAAATAAAAAAAAATTCCAGTTCCCCCCACCCCACTCCATGTACGAATAAAGTGCGAAAGGGGGAGTAGTAATAAGTCATTCATAATCAATGGATTCATGATAAAGTAAAATCCCTCGATGACATATTTTATCACAATCAATATTTTTTGGCTGATAGAGGGATCAAACGGTATATAGTTCATTCGTTGGTAACTTGGAGGATTAAAAGCATGACTCTTGCTTTCCAATTGGCTGTTTTTGCATTAATTGATACTTCATTAATCTTATTGATTAGCGTACCCGTTGTATTTGCTTCTCCTGATGGCTAGTCAATTAACAAAAATGTTGTATTTTCTGGTACATCTTTATGGATTGGATTAGTCTTTCTGGTAGGTATCCTTATTCTCTCATCTCCTTAACCTATTCGTTGTAGACCCAAAACCAAAATGACCCCCCTAATTTTTCTTGGTTGTGAGACACATTAAATTTGAATCTAAGTCCCCAAAGAAAATACCAAATCAAATAAAGAAAACAAAAAAATTAGAGGGGGGGTCAAACTTCTTAAATAAAAAGAATACAATTAAAAAAATAATTGGAATCGTTCCGAAGAGAATATGTGTCCCAGCACTGCACAAATAAGATCCGGTTATATATCATACATGTGGGTACATACTTTGTATCAAGAACAAAAAAATGTGGATACGGTCAAATGGTAAAATTTCTCTTTGCAAAGGAGAAAATGCAGGTTCGATTCCCGCTATCCACCCAAGATCCAAGATAAAGTAATTTTTTTACTATTTCTTGTTTAATTTCATAAATAGCATTAAATATATCCTTAAATTAAGGATTTGGTATAGTTGGCCGTGATAGTGTAGTGATTCTATCCCTCCCCTACGTTTTCTTTTTCCTTCCACCCCGAAAAAGCGAAAGGCGGGAATTAATTACTAGTTCCCAGAGTCAACCCTAAAATAGTTTGTAAAAACAAAATGTTGCGGAGACAGGATTTGAACCCATGACCTCAAGGTTATGAGCCTTGCGAGCTACCAAACTACTCTACCCCGCGCCGAAGATAAGAACTGAAAACTACTAGATAAATAAGGATTAAATGCGCCCCTCTACCCTATCTGTACAAATAGAATAGCCCATTTATACAGAATGGTAAAGGGGATTCTATGATCATCAACCATAGAAATAGAAATGAAGCGTTAATCCTTACCAACTTGATCTTGTTGCTCCTGGAAACAAACATGCATGAACCATTTCATGAAGTATGTGTCTGGATAGTCCAAAGTCTCGATAGTTAGCTCTTGGCCTTCCGGTCAAAAAACAACGTCGATGAAGGTGTATAGGTGCACCATTCCGTGGTAGGGATTGTAACTTTCCATAAATTTCCCATTTGTCACTCAACGATGGAACCTTGCTTATTTTTTTTTCTGAGGATCGACAAATAGAATGATATTTCTGTTCCAATTTTTTCCTCTTCTTCTCCCTCTGAATCAAACTTTTCCTTGCCATAATGGTTGAATTCCTATTAGTATCCATGATACAAGTCGAATCCTAGATGTAGAAATAGAAGAAGGTGGACCCCCTCTCCGTCGAAAGAAATGAGATTATCGCGGATACACACATTGATTAACCAAATTTGCCCGACGTAGAGGCAATCAAGAAAGCCGCATAAGTGAATATATAACCTTCAGAAAAGTGAGCTAATCCAACCAATCTTGCTTGTACAATGGGAAGGGCCACTGGTTTATCTCTCCAGCGAATCAAATTGGCCAAAGGTATGCGTTCATGAGACCATGCTAAAGTTTCAATCAATTCCTGCCAATATCCACGCCAAGAAATTAAGAACATCAATCTAGTAGCCCAAACAAGATGTCCAAATAAGAACATCCATGCCCAAACCGATAAACTATTCATACCAAAAGGGTTATATCCATTAATAAGTTGTGAAGAGTTTAACCATAAATAATCCCTTAACCAGCCCATCAAATAAGTGGAAGATTCATTAAATTGTGAAACGTTACCCTGCAATAATGTGATGTGCTTCCAATGCAAATAAGAAGTAACCCATCCAATAGTATTTAACATCCAAAAAACTGCAAATAAAATGTGTCCCATGCCAAAATATCACAAGTACCGCCTCGTCCTGGGCCATATCACGGAAAACCATAACCGAAATCCTTTTTATCTGGCATTAACTTGGAACCACGTGCATCTAAAGAATATTTTACTAAGATCAATGTAGTTGTATGTAAACCAAGAGCAATAGAATGATGAACCAAAAAGTCTCCAGGACCTAATGTTAAGAATAATGAATTACTATTTTCATTAACAACATTTAACCAACCCGGCAACCAGATGCTTCGACCCACATTGAATGCTGGGCCACTTGTTGAAGATAAAAATACATCAAACCCATTTGAAGTTTTACCATGTGTAGATTGTATCCATTGAGCAAATATCGGTTCAATCAAGATTTGCTTCTCCGGAGTGCCAAAGGAAAGCATGTCATCATTATGAACATAAAGTCCCAGGGTATGGAATCCCAGAAAGAGACTGGCCCAACTTCAATGAGATATGATAGCTTCTTTATGATCTAACATTCTTGCTAATACATTATCTTCATTTTGCTCTGGATTGTAATCTCTAATGAAAAATATAGCTCCATGAGAAAAAGCTCCTGTCATGATGAATCCTGCGATATATTGGTGGTGGGTATATAATGCATCTTGAGTAGTAAAGTCTTGTGCTATGAATGCATAAGCAGGTAAAGAGTACATGTGTTGAGCTACCAACGAAGTAATAACCCCTAAAGAAGCTAGAGAAAGGCCTAATTGAAAATGAAGTGGATTGTTGATTGTGTCATAAAGACCCTTATGTCCACGCCCCAATCGCCCCCCAGAGGAATATGTGCATCTAAAAGATCTTTCATACTGTGCCCAATCCCTAAATTGGTTCTATAAATATGACCAGCAACGAGAAAAATAAATGCAATAGCTAAATGGTGACGGGCAATATCAGTCAGCCATAAACTTTGCGTTTGTGGATGGAATCCCGCGAGAAGAGTTAGAATGGCAGTTCCTGCCACTTAGGCGATACCAAATAAATGACTACTTGAATCGGGGTTGTGAGAATAAAGATTCCATTGACCTGTAAAAAGTGGGCCTAACCCTTGGGGATGCGGTAATACATCTAAGAAATTATTCCACCGAACGTACTCCCCTCTGGATGCAGGAATAGCAACATGGACTAAATGCCCTGTCCAAGCCAAGGAACTTATGCCAAAGAGTCCTGAAAAATGATGATTCAGACGAGATTCGGCATTTTTGAACCAGGAAATGCTCGATTTCCATTTCGGTTGTAGGTGTAACAAACCTGCTTTTAGGGATATGGCAGAAAGAAATAATAGAAAAAGAGCGTCAGTATAAAGACCTTCATTAGTGCGTAAACCGATTGTATACCACCACTGATAAACACCAGAACAAGTGATATTTATTGGGCCAAGAGCAACCCCTCGAGTAAAAGCTTCCACGGCCGGTTGACCAAAATGAGGATCCCAAATTGCATGAGCAATAGGTCTTACATGTAAAGAGTCCTGTACCCACGACTAAAAATTTCCTTGCCAAGCTACATGAAACAGATTTCCGGAAGTCCACAGAAAAATTATTGCTAATTGACCGAAGTGAGAAGCAAAAATATTTCGATGAAGACGTTCCTCAGTAATATCATCATGACTCTCGAAGTCATGTGCGGTAGCAATACCAAACCAAATACGACGAGTAGTGGGGTCCTGAGCTAAGCCTTGGCTAAACCTTGAAAATCATAATGCCATAATGCATTTCAAATCCTCCTAGCCATTATCTTACTGCAGTAATTCTTGCTAAGAAGAATGCCCATGTTGTGGCAATTCCACCCAGAAGGTAATGGGTTACTCCTACAGCACGTCCTTGTATAATGCTCAAGGCTCTCGGCTGAGTAGCAGGAGAAACTTTTAATTTATTATGATCCCAAATGATGGATTCTATAAGTTCTTGCCAATAACCACGTCCCCTGAATAGAAACATTAAACTAAAATCCCAGACAAAATGAGCACCTAAGAAAAAAAAGGCCATATGTAGATAATGAAGAACCATAAGACTGAATTACCTGGGATGCCTGTGCCCATAAGAAATCATGGAGCCACCCATTAATAGTAATAGAACTCTGCGCAAAGTTTCCTCCCGTGATATGAGTTACTACCCCTTGATCACTTACACTGCCCCAAATATCTGACTGCATTTTCCAACTGAAATGGAATATTACTACCAAAATGGAATTGTACATCCAGAATAGTCCTAAGAAGACATGATCCCAGGCCGATACTTGACATGTAACCCCTCTTCTAGGTCCATCACAAGGAAAATGAAAACCAAGATTTGCTTTATCCAGTATCAAACGGGAACTGTGAGCAAATACAACACCTTTCAAGAGTATCAATACAGTCACATGAATCGTAAATGCATGAATGTTATGTACCAAGAAATCAGCGGTTCCTAATGGAATAGGCAACAAAGCCACCTCGCCACCCACTGCCACTAATTCACCACCCCCCCAAGTTAAACTGGTGCTTGCTATTGCCCCAGGAGCCGTTGCACCAGGTGCTAAATCATGGGTGTTTTGTATCCGTTGAGCAAAAACGGCTTGTAATTGTATAGCGGTATCTGAAAACATATCTTGGGGACGTCCTAAAGCGCTCATGGTATCATTATGAATATACAAACCAAAACTGTGAAAGCCTGGAAATATACATGCCCAGTTGAGATGGGATATGATTGCATCACGATGCCTAAGGACACGATCTAATAGATCGTTGTACCGAGTAGTTGGATCATAATCTCTTACCATAAAAATGGCTGCATGCGCGGCAGCACCAACTATGAGAAATACACCAATCCACATGTGATGTGTGAACAATGACAGTTGTGTACCATGGTCAGTAGCTAGATACGGATAAGGGGGCATGGAATACATAAGATGACCTACAACAATCGTTAAAGAGCCTAACATAGCTAAGTTAAGAGATAATTAAGCATGCCATGACGTTGTTAGGATCTCATATAGGCCTTTATGGCCCTGAACTGTAAATGGCCCTTTATGAGCTTCTAAAATATCTTTTAGTCCATGACCAATACCCCAGTTGGTCTTATACATGTGACCCGCTATCAGCAAAAGAATTGCATTAGCTAAATGGTGATGGGCAGTATCAGTCAGCCACAGACTCCAGTTACTGGATCTAATCCTCCATGAAAAGTAAGAAAGTTCGTATATTTTGACCAATTCAAGGTGAAAAATGGGGTTGCTCCCTCGGCAAAACAGGGATAAAGTTGAGCCAAACGTTCTCAATTCAAGATAAATTCATGAGGAAGTGGTATTTCTTTAGGATCTACTCCAGCATTTAGAAATTGGTTAATCAGTAAAGATACATGTACTTGATGCCCCGCCCAAGAGAGAGACCCAAGTCCTAGTATCCATTCCAAATAGTGATTCAACATAGATTCTACTTCTTGAAACCAAACCAATTTGGTGCCGCTTTATGATAATGAAACCAACCAGCAAAAAACATTAATGCTGCAAAGACCAATGCCCCAATTGTTGTACAATAGAGTTGTAATTCACTAGTTATTCCAGATGCTCGCCAAATCTGAATAAAACCATAGGTTATTTGGATTCCTCGGAAACCCCCGCCTACGTCACCATTTAATATTTCTTTGCCCACTATTGGCCAAACCACCTAGGCACTAGGACCAATGTGAGTTGGATCACTTAGCCATGCTTCATAATTAGAAAAACGAGCACCGTGGAAATACATGCCGCTCAGCCAAAGAAAGAGGATGGAGAGTTGATCGAAATGTGCACTAAATACTTTTTGAGAGATCTCCTCCAAATCACTGGTAAGGCTATCGAAATCGTGAGCATCAGCATGTAGTTTCCAGATCCAAGTGGTAGTATCAGGCCCTTTAACAATTTTTCTTGAGAAATGACCCGATCTGGCCCATTCCTAAGTTTTTACCGGATACCTATCTACCTAAACTTTAACTTCTGGTTACGGCGAACGAATAATCATTGAGTCCTCTTTCCGGACACCACATACAAAGAGACCCGCCAACAGTCAAATAATTAGTGAACCTTAGAGATAGAGAGATATTTCTATAATTAGTTCGTTTCCCTTCGATTTTTCTATCTCCCATCTATCGATTTTCTTTAGTTATTAACTGGAGCAATTATGATCTGGAAGTCGATCCGGGGCAAGTGTTCGAATCTATTATGACATATCCTTGAGGCGCTCAACAGAACTTTTAACCTTTTAAAAACTATTTTGGGCTTTGGATTGATCCAAAAATGACTTTTTTGTGCTACCTAGTGTATATTCATAGAAGTTATTAGATGGAGCTCTTTAATTTTTTTACCTAGAAGATTTTAATTACTCTATTCCAAATCACGCGAGTAGCCATTAGACATTACTAAGAGACATCCCCGTTATATATATTTAGTGATTTGAGGTTTTCTTTAATTAGTTTTAATAATAAGAATTTTGTTTAATTTAATATATAAATATAATTAAAATAAGTCTATTTTGTACTCTATCTGTGTATTCTTTTTTATTCCTAAAAAATAGCAGATGAAATAGAAGTGAAATAGAAGGCTTAGAAGGGAGATAATGAAATTATGTGATTGGGTCTTCCAAAAGCAAAGGAATGATCCATTTTTTAGTTAACTGATCTGATCGATCCAACAAACAGTTAATTATAAAAATTATCTAAATTCTAATAAAATAATAGACCAAGATTCTAAATAAAGGATAATAAATAAACGAGGTCTTCTTTTATTCGAAACGTCTCGTGATCTTCAACCAATTATGCACTTCAATATAATTACCAGGAGTAAGTGCCATAGCCTGTTTCCAGTACTCAACAGCTTGATCGAACCAAGCCTCTGCAATTTTAGAATCTCCCTATTGAATGGCCTGTTCTCCCTGGCCGGAATAGGTAGTTCAATTCCTTCCCTTGGAATCGTACTTGAGAATTTCTTACCTCATACGGCTCAATAGTTAATTCTTTTGGTGTCCCATTTTGATCTATACCATATCTAATAAAATCTAATGAGATTTCTCATGGGTCTATCCCAGTTTTAGGGTTAACCAAAAGAAAAATAGGTTAATTACATGAGTTCCAAACTGAAATTTGGATGAATAATCCATTTATTTAGTTTTATCTTTCTTCCCACCTTCAAAAGAATAAAGCATAGGCATTTCTACTAGTGTTAGAATTTTATGAAAGGTAACTATCTCGGTTTCATAGATAAATTTATATAGAATCTTTGAAGAAGACTTTCTTTCATAAGAAAGAAAATACTTACTATATTTGGGATCTGATCCTACACCGCTGCTCAAGACTTTAGTGGATCGACTCCATTACATAAGTTAATTCCTAATTTTTATCTCACATCATGAGATAAGCATGCAGTTATTATGGTATCGGCCCAAAACCTCGCTAATTGTTCTTCACGGTGCTTCCTCTATCTCTATAAATTAAAGCCTTATATCCTATCCATAGAAAAAAGTTGCTAGGCATTTTTATTTTTTCCTATTTTGACTTCTATGAAGTTTCTTTGTTTGATACTACTGATAAAAATCGTTGTTTTAGATGATGCATATGTAGAAAGCCTATTTGGTTCTAGTAGTTACTTTACTAGATTTTTTTTTCTTTCTATAATGGAGATAGTCGCACGTAATGCCAGATCATGGCCATATTATTAAAAGCTTGTGGTAAGAATGGGTTTCATTCTAGTGCTCGAAAATAATATTCCAAACCTTTCGTATGTTCTCCATTACTTGTGTGGATAAGCCCTATATTATAGAGTATATAACTTCAATCATAGGGATCAATTTCTATTCGCATAGCTTCATAATAATTCTACAAAGCTTCCGCGTAATTTCCTTCGTTTGAGCCGACATCCGTTACGATCGTCATTCAATTGAAAGAATCTCCGTTCCAGAACCGTACGTGAGATTTTCACCTCATACGGCTCCTCCCTTATGTGCATAATGAGAATAATACATAGAATCAAAAAAGATTCAATGATGAAAATATTCTCATTATGAACTCAACAGGGCTAGTGTTTTTACACGAAATCTCTAGCCAACCTTCCTGCAAGAGATTCTTTCTTAACATCAAGCCTAGTGGGACTAGATAGAAATGATAAGATAACTCCAACAATTTCTTTGTTTTTAATGCCTCCTAATTTCTAGGAATTAATCACTTCAATAGCCTTTGATGGTTATATGGGTATCCAAAGGAAGAACGAGATGGATGTTTGTTGTCCCAACCATTCTTGTAGTCCCAAGCCTGCTAAGGAAAGGGCTGACTTAGAACAAAGTTTTCGTGTTGTTGATTCCTAGGTGTAGCGCTTCTTCCCCTGTACTGCCTATTAGGGCTAGTAGAGTAGGATTGACCCGTAATACAGAACCTCTAGGCATAACCTTTCGCTTAATACTAGAATCGAGAATTGAAACATAGAATCTAAGGTTGCATTAATCGAGGATACACCACAGAAGGAATTGTTCTATTTTCAAACTTCACCTTCAAAAAGCGTAGATTTTTTTTCCCACAAATTTTCTCGAATCGCGTGTTTTTCTCCTCGTCAGACTGAGAGAAATGAATAATATATGAAATTTTTAAAAAATCAAACGGCACCATCTCTGTAATAGATAAATGCCTCTTGTTCTCCTGAAGTTGTCAGAATTACTCGTAATAAGATACTGGCTATAATTGAAAAGGTTTGATCAATAAAATTTCCATTTATCCGTGATCTAGGCATAGGTAGCAATCCATTCTAGAATTCTTCTCATTACCTCTCGTGGGAAAAAGATCCCACAAAGAAAAGAATTGTATAGTACGAAATAACATAAAAACTTCTTTTTTTAAGAAAAAAACAAAAGATATGAATCCTCTATTCCAATTGTTCCTTTTTAACAGGAATCGATAAGAAATAAGAAATATTTCAAGGTGATTCGATTTCATACTAATGTAGTGGTATAGGAACTATTCCAATTTCGGTGAAGTTACAAATTAGAAGAACTCGATAAATTTTGATTGAATCATGATACAAATTACAAAGAAGAAAAAAGATCGAATAATCATTCTATGATGACAATAGAATAACTGCTAATTTTGTGTACATAATGGGTATACACTATAAAATCAAATCTAAATTTTTTTATGAATTTCTATTCTAATAGAGGGCTAGGTATTTGTTGTTGAGAACTACAAAATCGAAAAGGAATTTGAAAAATTTTCTGGTATGGAATCTTAGTCTATATAATTAGAATTATGATTTAAGAGTATCCATTAACTATAGTCTAAAAGATATAGACCATTAATTAGTTGATTCGTTCTAATTCAATGAACTAATTTGTTAGAAAAATATCAGAAAAAGGAGGGAACGTTGTTTTTGCAAACATGAATTTCATTTTTTTTAACAATTTTTTGTTAAAATTGTATCTTTATCTCGGAGCCTCGAAGGAAAGAAAAATCATTCTTTGCTTTGACTTTGATGAAAAATTTTCAGTTAAAATGGATTGGTCGTACCTATCCAATAATGGAATATGGATTATGACTGACTCACTATTCACTCGGTTTTGGGGTCATAATCATTATGTAGGAGAGATGGCCGAGTGGTTCAAGGCGTAGCATTGGAACTGCTATGTATGCTTTTGTTTACGGTGGGTTCGAATCCCTCTCTTTTTGTACCTTCGCTTAATTCACCAATTTTACTAACAACAAGGACTCAAAGAGAAATGGATACCATTATTCCAACATCTAGACCCTTCTTTGATCTAAAGATATAGATTCTCAATTCCTAATTGCTATGACGCGTAAAATAGAATACTAAAAAATAATCATAATCAAAATACTGGAAAGAAAAGAGTAGACAAGGAATGAAATTAGATCCTTGGTCTATGATACAAAAATGGGGGAAATCCAGATCAAACTCGGATTTATCTTACTTAGTTTACTTAACCTTGGGTTAATTTACTTCGCCTAAAGGGAAGAAAATTTTTCAAACCCTTTGTTTTAGTCTGAGGTTTAAGTCTGACGAGAATAATATTCTAGGACTAGCAATTCACTTATTTTCAAACCGACCCATTTACTATCTATTATTTGATTAACTAATCCTTTATATTGGAATGGGTGAAGGGTCAAATGATTTGGTAATTCCTCATGAGAGGATGAATCGAGAGAAATTTGAATCAGAGCTTTGGATTTTTGTTCATCCTTTGCCGTAATAATATCTCGGGGTTTGCAGCAATAACTCGGTATATCTACTATATGACCATTAACTAAAATATGGCGATGGTTAACTAATTGATGGGCTACGGGAATAGTTGAAGCCATACCCAATTGAAAAAGGATGTTATCCAAATGCATTTCAAGTAATTGTAGTAAAACTTGACCTGTTGACCCCTTGGCTTTTCTGGCGATACGAACGTACTTAAGTAATTTTCGTTCTGTAAGACCATAATGAAAATGCATTTTTTGTTTTTCTTCTAGATGAATACGATATTGAGATTTTTTCCCGGAACGCGATTGGTTTCTAAGATCACTTCCGGTCCTAGGCTTTTTATTAGTTAGTCCTGGTAAAGCCCCCAGGCGGCGTATTTTTTTGAAACGAGGTCCTCGATAACGCGACATAAAGACTCCTTATTCTTATTTCTTATTTAGTATTTCGAATTAATTCTTATTTCTTTTTATTTTATTTTTTAGTGAATTTTATTTTATAGAATAAACCTAAACTAAAACTAAACTAAACTAAATGAAGCGAAGTTTACTGAAATAGTGTACTTGTACTATTACTATAAATACTATAAAGATAATACTAAAAAGAAGAATGGGATGAATTGGATAAATATACAGAACCCCTTCTATTATATATATAATCCTTTCTGGACATAATTGGAAGTTCCTATAATAAATTGATAGCTTTTGGAAAAGGAGGAAGGTGCTATTGGAATATTCTTTGATTTCAAAGGAACATTATCAATCATCTAAAAAATGAAATAAAAAAAAAGAATAGGGAAAAGCCGGCTATCGGAATCGAACCGATTACCATTGCATTACAAATGCAACGCTCTAACCTCTGAGCTAAGCGGGCTCACATCACAGAAATCTTATATGCATAGTAATTCACTAAACTACTAGAATTGGAACCTTAGTTATTAACTATTCAATATTATATTGAATATTCTAGAACATAAGGATTAATATAGCGATATAGAATTTTGATTTATCACAATTCTAATAATAATTCTAATCCTAATATTATTAAATAGTGATTGTAAATATTGTTAACATTCTTTGATTTTCATTTTCAATTTGAATGGTAAATATTCTTTTTCATTTCTTTTTTTGGCATTTGAAATCCTTTTTATTATAGTTTTATATTTGATTCTCTATCATATATCTCTCTGATTCTATATTTATTTCAAATTCTAATTGTTTAATGGAATGGTTAGTTATAAGTAATGAGACATTCCTCCACTTTCAGGCGAAAATGAAGATAAAAAACAAGAATCGATCGTTTAAGTATTCCAAATTGAATGGAAAAATGACAGGAAGAGAGACATATAGATGGGGTATATATCCATCTATATTGAATTGTGGATTCCGAAATGATAAAATCATTTTTTATCGGACAAAAAAAGGTCTCCTATAGAAGATAGTTAAGAAAATCAAAGAGGAGAAAACACGTTTTCGAGATAGGAATCGGTATCTAATGAATTCAATGGTTCGAGTATAAATTAAAGAAAAAGAAAAAGGAATGACATCATAACGAGATCCTAATCTCAAAACTAAAAGAAAGGGGGATATGGCGAAATTGGTAGACGCTACGGACTTAATTGGATTGAGCTTGGTATGGAAACTTACTAAGTGATCACTTTCAAATTCAGAGAAACCCTGGAATTAACAAAAATGGGCAATCCTAAGCCAAATCCTATTTTCTGAAAACAAACAAAGGTTCAGAAAAAAAGGATAGGTGCAGAGACTCAATGGAAGCTATTCTAAAAAATGGAGTTAAATGCGTTGGTAGAGAAATCTTTACATCGAAACTTCAGAAAGAAAAAGAATGAAGTGACGAATAAACGTATATACATGCGTATTGAATACTATATCAAATGATTAATTGTCACGCCACGCCTTGGGGTGTATGACTGGCACCTGGTGCCCTATCAGGATCTAAACTACTAGACTACTGAGCCTAAGCACATCTGGTGCCTGGTCGGCTCTAACTATGATTCACAGAAACAACAGGCTATATAACGGCTATAAATACAGCCTCCAGCCGACTAGGCCTATAGCCACCTGTACTATAACAACAGCTAACCAGAATCATGTCAATATAAGGGAGCCTATGCGGGCCGACAAGGCCACCATGCTGTCTAGTTAAGTCTAAATCAGTATAACAAATGTTGAATAGCTACGTGACCGGCAAGGTCACCACTACTGACTAGATAAGGCCTCGCACGACCAACATAAACAACTAAACATATGCACGACCCCACACGACCGGCACAACTAACCATAGCGAAATATATACAGACTGCAAGCCTCTAAGAATACTGATAAGATGGCTGGGACAGGGCCCCGACCTACCCGTACTATAAAACAAAAGAAAATGATTTCAACCTTTGAATATCAAGCTCCGGATGACAGGAGCTGATGACTCTGCGCTGGCTAGGATCACGAGGGATCGGCTCCTCATCTATAGGTAGCTGCAGGAAAGTAATGCAGCGCCCCAAACGAGCGTCAGTACCACTGGTACCGAGTATGCAAAGAAAACTGAACATAACTCAATGTAAGCAACATAACTAGAAACTCTGAACAGTTGGAAATATCTGAAACTGCCTGGATTGATGAAATCTGAAACAAGCTTATCTGTACGGAGAGTAAGGTAGGAGCATACCTGTCGTCATGGCGACCTGCTGTTTATCAGCTAATACATATCAAGTATATACATATATATATAACAAACAAGGACCTATACCAGCCCCCATAAGCCGGAAGGTGCCAACCAACACACAATATATATACCCCTACCCGGGTCAAAACCATCCAAAAATAAATCACTCCACTCATCTACTAACTACGAGCACCTCTACCGGCCCCCTGGGTCTCCAGCTCGGGCTATGGCCTCTGATATAAATAACTATGTTTGAGCCCGAAGGACTCCGGTACTGTAAACTGTAATCTATATCTTTATCTGTATTTGTAATTTGCCCCCTGGGCGCAAGCGCAGAACAGGGTAAGCTATACTGCTATGCTGATCAGCCTGATATGGGGAATGCTCCATCCCATCCTCGTCCTACTACGGATGGTATACCACTCCTTAGAGTGGCGTATCCCCACCCTCACGGTTGGTCGACACAGTTACCAACCCAGGGGCGGCGAGGACGCTCAAGGGTGCCCTCATAACACAAACCGGTCTCAACAAACAATAATCACATATAGCAAGCATGTTTAAACTGCAAATACTATCTGTACTCTGATTTCTAATTCTGAACTCTTTTCTCTGTTATATTGATTCTCATACTGAACTGTACTGTATCTGAGATATTATCTGACTGTTTGATTATACTGTAACTGAGGTATCATCTGCCTGTCTGATATTGCTTTACTAACTTTTATTCTGAATCTATATCATATTATCACAGAACATGCTTTCCAAATTCAAACTGGACTCAATTCTCGACTTCTGAGTTCTTTCTTCTATGCATCACGCTATTTACTATACTAGATTACTAACTTGCCGAAGGAATTAACTTTACATACCTTCGCTTCGGATTTCCCGACTAACTGGCGTAGCTCAGTCAGTACTTTTGCTATTTCTCTCAACTGCATTCATATATATGTCAATTAGAACTAAATACGCTAATATTTTGGAAGAAAAAATCACTTTCAATATATATATAGCCCAAACTTTGGCTTATCGAAAAACGGTCGGAAACTCGCTATTTCTCAAAAGTTCAGAGGGGAGAAATACTCACTTTAGGGCTAGGAGTATATTGACACTAATTTGGAGCAATTCCACTTACCTTAGCTCGGTAGCACGACGATTCGCCGACTGAATTTCACGAAAATAAATCCGTAGGAATGCTCCTTACTGCTTAATACCTCAGTATCTGGAGTTAATTTGAGTTTGGATCGTGTTTGACGGCGTAATCGGATGAATATTGCTAAGGAACCTTCGTTCTCCCTGTTTTCTCTCGGCTTCTCTGGAAATTTTTATGAATTATATCATTAAAACCGAAGTTGGAGGCTTATATACTTGGGCCTGGACAGGGCCTCAGTGATACGGAGCCAATGCGGAGGCCCTCCCTCCGTGGCACGTTGCCATCGCGGAGGGGTTCTGCCCCGGCTCCTTTCGCAATGGTTCGACGAATTTCTTATCCGGTCTTTCCTCGGGCCTTTTCCTAGCATGTATGGCATTCAAAAACTCTTACCCAACATGCGAATAGGCCATCTACATGTCGAGAATTTACGGGGTGTAACATTAATGACGACCCGAATCCGTATTTTTTCTATAAAAAATAGAAGAATTGGTGTGACTCGATTCTACATTGAAGAAAGAATCGAATATTCATTGATCAAATCAGTCACTCCACAGTCTGATAGATCTTTTGAAGAACAAATTAATCATACGAGAATAAAGATAGAGTCTCGTTCTACATGTCAATACCGGCAACAAGGAAATTTATAGTAAGAGGAAAATCCGTCGACTTTAAAAGTCATGAGGGTTCAATCCCTCTATTCCCAAAAAGACTATTTCACTCCCCAACTATTTATCCGACCCCCTTTCCTTAGTGGTTCAAAATTCCTTATCTTTCTCATTAACTCTATTCTTTGAGAAATGGATTTTAGCTTAAATGGCATTCTCTTATCACAAGTCTTGTGATATATGATACACATAGAAATGAACATCTTTGAGCAAGGAATCCCTATGATTCCCGATCAATACAATATCATTACTCATACTAAAACTTACAAAGTCATCTTTTTGAAGATCGGAGAAATTACCTGGCTTTGATAAAAAATTTTAATCGACTTTTGTCCTTTTACTTGACAAGTTCTATAACAAGTATTATACTAATAATGAGGATACCGCATTGGGAATAGCCAGGATAACTCAGAGGACTGAAAATTCTCGTGTTACCAGTCCAAATCTAGATTAGTAATAGCCGGGATAACTTAGTTGGTAGAGCAGAGGACTGAGTTTGTATGGGTCTCTCTTCCCTAGAATTAATTTCTAATTAATTGATATGAATCAACATACGTATTCTTTTAGAGTCTAGATTAGAATAATAACTTTATCCAGTTTGGCGAGATATACCCCATCTATGTTCTAGATGGGTAAAGTTTCTGTTCTTAGATAAAGTATCTAAAAGAATTGGATTCTATCTCCTCTTTTTTTTCTCCTATTGTTCAAACGAATTTGAATACATAATACATATTCGAAAGGTAAAATTGGTTAATTGTGGAAAGGCTCAAAAGTCGAATGCGAATATAGGGGGGTTGAAATAGACAAGATTCAACTCAGATCCAAAGAAATAGAATCCGATATTCTCTCATTTCATTGTCTTCTCTTTCATATTAGATTTCTTCATTTCGGATTTCGCCATTCTTTCCTATATGCCTTTCTAGAACCCGTCTATGTAATGTGCGCAGTACAAAGTTCATGATGCAGAACTCATTTGGTTCATCCTATTGGTGTGTCCCATCCAAAATAAGTATCTTCCAAATAAATGTGAGAATTCCAATGAATCCCTAAGTGTCTTTTTTGTTAGCCTATCGGTAATTCCCTAAATTAGACCTGCTTAATCTAGAACAGAACGCGCAATCCTTGAATATCTGAAATTGTCTAAGTGGAAATAGCTTTCTTATCATTCAATGAGCATCTTGTATTTCCTAACAATTGGGGGGGGGGCAATATAATCCTTACGTAAGGTCCATCCTATCCAACTTTCAGGCATTAAGATACGTTTCAAGCATGGATGATTATCATAAGAGATTTCCAACATATCATATGATTCTTGTTCTTCAAAATCCACACTTTTCCAAACCCAGAAAACAGATGGAATTCTAGGATTCCTCCTGGAGGCAAATACTTTTATGCATACCTCTTCTGGTTGATCCACACCATCCTCTATTCTTGTAATATGATACACACTAGCTAACAGCCCGCCATGCGCTACATCATAGGCACATTGAGAGCGGAGATAATTGTACCCATATACATAAAAAATGATAGCAATGGAACGCCAATCCTCGGGCTTTATTTGTAAAGTCTCTATTTCTTGGTAATCAAAGACAATAGATCTATGAATTAGCCCATGCTTGACTAGCCAAGCAGACAAACGGCCCTGCATCTTTTATCTCTCCTGCATTTTTATTTGTATAAGTATTTCACATTTACAATGAAATTTATGAAAATTGACCCACCACTTCTTATTCTTGACAAAGGAATCCTGTCTAATTCACTAATTCGGGGGAAGATACTAAATTTTTGTATTTGAAAAAGATTTCCGTAGGGATCTTTGAAGTAGATGGTGGTTGATAAAGAATTCTTTGATCATAATTTCCTGTATGAATACTGGTCGATCATGAAACTTGTGATTGGTAGTAAAACACCGATTCGCTCGTTGAGACCTAATTCGATCTTCATAAAGTTCTCGAGATATTTTCTTACGAAGTTTTGTTATAGCATCTATAACTGCTTCCGGTTTAGGTGGGAAAACTGGCAAATATACAACTACAGGAATTAGTTTATCGACTCCCCGAACAGTACTATAAGAATCGGTACTGAACATCCCGTCTGTAATTGTACAGGCTCCCATAGCAATAAAATATTTTAGTTCAGGCATTTGCTCATATAATCTCACTAAAGAGGGGGCCATTTTCATTGTTACTGTTCCGGCTGTTAAAATTAGATCCGCTTGTCTAGAACTCGATCTTGGTACTAGTCCATAATGATAAAAGTCGAAGCGTGAGCCTATTAATGAAGCAAATTCAATGAAGCAACAACTGGTACCATAGAGAAGCAGCCATAAACTGGAGAGTCTTGACCAATTTGATAGATCATTTAATGTAGTTGAAATAACTGAATTTGGGGTTGTTCGATTAAGTAAAGGAAACTGAATGGAATTCATAACTGTCTCAATCTTATTTTTTCCGTTTTTCTTTTTATTGTCTGAATATTCAGGAGCTAAGACCATTCCAATACCCCCTTTTGCCAAGAATAAACTAACCAATCATTAAGATAATCACGAAAATGAAAGCTTCTATAAATACAGATACACCCAATACATCGAAACTCATTGCCCATGGATAAAGAAAAACCGTTTCAACATAAAAAACAACAAAAACTAGACCAAACATATAATAATGGATTCGAAATTGTAACCAAGCATCGCCCATTAGTTCTATACCCGACTCATAAGTAGAAAATTTCTCCGGCCCTTTGCTAATCGGGGCTAACACTCCGGAAATGAAAAATGCCAAAATAGGAAAAAGGATGGATATTATTAGAAATGCCCAAAAAATCATATTCGTAAAGCAGAAACATAAACACACTCCTATGAACGTGGAAAATATACCAGATTCGATTGGTCGATTCGAATTGAAATTATCAAGTCATCCATAACTATTTAGTAAAAACAAGAATTCATTTTGATCGAACCGCCTAGTTTGCTTTGTTTATTGGTTTATTGTAGGGCATATCTCATTTCAAGATTCATCGACTGGAATCTGATTTTCTTTTCATTATACTTATTTCCATTTTGTTTAGTTAGTAGAACCTTCTAACAATATATTACCCTTATACAAATTCTCCTCTTTCTCTTGTTTTTTTCTCTAAAGACGGGGAATTCTAAATTAATTACTTATCTTATTTCTTCTTTAATTAGAAATTCTTTAATGATTTCTATTTTTTCTATAAATAGAATCAGGAGGTCTTTATTTTCATTTTTTTTCTTTTTTCTTAGTGATTTAGAATCGAACAAGTAATCAAATAGAAGAGAATGTATAGGAATTTCCATCTCAATATTTAGAAGATCTTGTGTTGGTATATTCCTTTTATTATTATTTTATTATTATTTAATAATATTAGAATACAAATCCAGGTGGACGGGTTTTTCTTGGTTGAATATAGCAAAAGAAGACTTCCTTTTTTGTGTTGTGCTTCGCTAGGTCGAGGTAAGTAAGGTATACGAAGGAAAAGCCTATATGACAATGAAAGTGACCAAAGATATTCGTTTTTCAAAAAACTTTAGCTTGTACACAAATACAGCAGGCCCTTCCTAAATCCATGTGAATTCCTCTTCGTAGTTTTTCAGTTCACCAGGCCCGTGAAATGATTTGACTTCCAAAATTCAATAAGATTGGGGATATCAAAATAAAGGGAGCCTCACTAATTGTTTTATTGTGGATATGAATATGTAATTCTCCTCCGAAGATTAATGACAAAAGGTTGGTTTGTTCATCTGTAATTGAAAAAATCAATATTGATTGGATCCATTGATATGCATTTTTTCTTTCATCTGCTTAAACAATTGCCGTGAGTAAACGTATAGGAATAATTGGATTTCACTTAGTTACAAGAAAGAAATAAAAAGTTACAAGCAATAAATAAAAATGAAGAAATGAAAATTATACAATTTTTGTTTTTTTTCATTTTTATTTTATAGGGCTATACAGACTCGAACCGTAGACCTTCTCGGTAAAATAGATCAAACTTATTATTATTAAAATGATCTAAACTATTTCAAAGACCCAACATGAATCTTTTTTTGGAATTGGGCTCTTTCATTAACTGATATAAATATCAGTTAGTCTGCTATTTTTTTTCTTGACAGAAAAAAGAGATAAGGAAATGGCTCCATGTGCTCTGATTCATTATTTGGGAGCATTACCAAAGTGTTTCAAAGGTGGGATTATCTTGACATAGGTCTGTCTCTGGCCTAGATCAACCTAAGTTAAATGAAGTCTCTATCGTTCTGCTTAAAAAATCAAATATGAAACTTCATACACCTTAAAGTTCAAATGACGAAAAGAGATTTTTTTGAGGTCCTTATACTCATTATGCCTAGCAATGAATAGACTGGGTATTCACCTTATTAAGATCTCAAATCACTGATGGGGTCTGTTTGGCACCTCCTAAATGGGCGTCCAAGTTGGACCGAACCCTTTGTCAGGCTATGATTCCCTCAAAGTTATGGCGTAAGACATCGATTTCTCAACAATATCAATTTTTCTTATTGTATGATGAACTCCATTGAAAAACATTGGCGCACGTGTAAATGAGTTGCTCTACCAACTGAGCTATAGCCCTTAGTGCTTGAGATACATATTTTATCATGTAGATAAATTCTTGTAAAGATAAATATTCCATGATTCAACATCAACAATCTTTGATATCTTTGAATGGTATTACTTAGATTAGTATTGCTTATAAGTAATATGATATTTATGATTCATCGACAGGATGGGTTTCATTTGGTTCTCTTTGGGATGATAAATGACCTGCTTAACTAAGCGGTTAGAGTACTGCTTTCATACGGCGGGAGTCATTGGTTCAAATCCAATAGTAGGTAAAACTTATTAGATACCAGAGTCAATGGTATCTAATAAGGTTTACGACCCACCTTTAGTGATATTTATTTTTTTATTTTGTATCTTTTCTATTTCATTTTTTAATTGGAAGTTTTGCATCAGAATTGGATTCTGTTTGGTTGTAGTTGACTGTATTCACCCGATAGAATCTAAATAGGATTAGAAAGAGAACTTATTTTTATTATTCGAATGTACCAACTAGTTATGAAATCGGATTAATAGCCTCCACCCGTGTTCTAGCTCGTCAGAGAGCTAGATTTGCCTCAATTTTTTGTCTCCTTCCTTCAGCCTTTTTCACATTAGCTTCCACTATTTCAAGAGTTTGCTGAGCTTCTTGTGGATCAATGTCACTACCCTTCTCTGCATCATTTACTAAAATAGTGATCTCATTATTGCCTATTCTAGCAAAACCACCCATCAGAGCCATCGTTAACCATTTGGCATTAAGGCGTATTCTCAAAATCCCTATATCTATAGCTATGGCAATAGGGGCATGATTTGGTAATATGTCAATTTGACCACTATTAGTAGATAAAACGATTTCTTCCACTTCAGAATCCCAAACAATTCGATTAGGGGCCAGTACACTAAGATTTAAGGTCATTTCTTCAAATTGCTCTCCATTTCTAAGTTCATAGCCTTCGCGGTAGCTTCATCGATATTACCTACCAAATAAAAGGACTGTTCAGGAAGACCATCTAATTCTCTCTAAAGGATCAATTGAAATCCTCGAATAGATTCCGCTAGACCAATATATTTCCCTGGAGAATCGGTAAATATTTCTGCTACAAAAAAGGGTTGTGATAAGAAACGCTCAATTTTTCGCGATCTTTCTACGAGTAAACAATCCTATTCGAATAATTCGTCCAATCCAAGGATAGCTATAATGTCCTGAAGTTCTTTGTAACGTTGTAAAGTTTGCTTAACTCTTTGGGCGGTTTCGTAATGCTCCTCACCAACGATCCGAGGTTGAAGCATGGTTGAAGTTGAATCTAAAGGATCTATTGCTAGATAAATAACTTTGGCAGCCAATCCTCTTGATAGTACGGTGGTAGCATCTAAATGTGCAAATGTCATAGTAGGAGCAGGGTTGGTCAATCGTCTGCGGGTACATAAACTGCTAGAATAGTGGTTATGGACCCTTCTTTGGTAGAAGTAATTCTTTCTTGTAAAGAACCCATTTCGGTACTTAGGGTCGGTTGATAACCCATAGCGGAAGGCATTCTACCCAATAAGGTCGATACTTCGGATCCTGCTTGGACGAAACGGAAGATATTGTCAATAAATAGAAGTACGTCTTGCTCATTAACATCTCAGAAATATTTTGCCATAGTTAGGGCAGTCAAATCAACTCTCATACAAGCTCCCGGTGGTTCATTCATCTGACCGTAAACTAGGGCCACTTTTGATTCTGCAATATTTACTTCATTAATCACTCCAGATTCTTTCATTTCCATGTAAAGATCATTTCCTTCCCGAGTACGTTCACCCACTCCACCAAATACGGATACGCCCCTTGAGCTTTAGCAATATTGTTAATCAATTCCATAATGACTACTGTTTTACCCACTCCAGCTCCCTCGAATAGTCCGATTTTTCCTCCATGGCGATAAGGGGATAAAAGATCTACTACTTTAATTCCTGTTTCAAAAATAGATAATTTTGTATCCAACTGTATAAAGGCGGGCGCGGATCTATGAATAGGAGACGTTTTACTAGTATCTACAGACCCTAAATTATCAACAGGCTCTCCGAGCATGTTAAAAATTCATCCCAGAGTCACTCCCCCGACCGGAACACTTATAGGAGCTCCTGTGTCAGTCACTTCCATTCCTCTCGTTAGACCGTCTGTAGCACTAATAGCTACAGCCCTAGCTCAATTATTTCCTAATAATTGATGTACGTCACAAGCCACATTAATTGGTTGACCAACACTATCTCGACCTTGAACTACAAGAGCGTTATAAATATTCGGCATCTTGCCCGGGGGAAAGGCTACATCTAGTACCAGACCGATAATTTGGACGACACGGCCCAGGGTTTTTATTCAAGCGTGGATACCCCAGAACCATAAGTAGTAGGATTTATTCTCATAATAATAAAATAAATAAATATGCCAAAATATTTTTTCAAAAAATTATCGAATTCGAAATAAATGTCCGCTAGCACGTCGATCGGTTAATTCAATAAAATGAGAATTAGCACTTGATTTCATTGACACCATGCAATTGATCAATTCAATTGTTTACTTATTCAATTAGACTGAGTTAATTTGCAAGCTCAACCAACCTATTTTAATCAAAAAATATCAAGTGGATGAATCAGACTCTTGAGAAAGTCTTTCATTTGTCTATCATTATAGACAATCCCATCCATAATATCTATTCTATAGTCTATGGAATTCGAACCTGTACTTTATTTTCTATTTCTATTGTGATTCATTATTTGTACCTAATGGGCTCCTCTTCTTATTTATTTTTTATTTGAATTTCAGCATATCGATTTATGCCTAGCATATTCTTTTCTTTGTGTTTTTCTTTCTTTTTTATACCTTCCATAGATTCATAGAGGAATTCCATATATTTTCACATCTAGGATTTACATATACAACATATACCGCTATCAAGGGGGAAGTTCTTATTATTTAGGTTAGTAGGTATTCCATTTCAAAAAAAAAAAGGTAAAAAATAAAAATTGGGTTGCGCTATATATATGAAAGAGTATACAATAATGATGTATTTGGCAAATCAAATACCATGGTTTAATAATCAACCATTCTTATTAGTTGATAATATTAGTATTAGTTGGAAATTTTGTGAAAGATTCCTGTGAAAAGTTTCATTAACGTGGAATTCGTGTCGAGTAGACCTTGTTGTTGTGAAAATTCTTAATTCATGAGTTATAGGGAGGGATTTATGTCACCACAAACAGAGACTAAAGCAAGTGTTGGATTCAAAGCTGGTGTTAAAGAGTACAAATTGACTTATTATACTCCTGAGTACCAAACCAAGGATACTAATATATTGGCAGCATTCCAAGTAACTCCTCAGCCTGCAGTTCCACCTGAAGAAGCAGGGGCCGCGGTAGCTGCCGAATCTTCTATTGGTACATGGACAACTGTATGGATCGATGGACTTACGACCGTGTTGTTGGAGAAAAAGATCAATATATTGCTTATGTAGCTTACTCTTTAGACCTTTTTGAAGAAGGTTCTGTTACCAACATGTTTACTTCCATTGTAGGTAATGTATTTGGGTTCAAAGCCCTGCGCGCTTTACGTCTGGAAGATCTGCGAATCCCTCCTACTTATATTAAAACTTTCCAGGGTCCGCCTAAAGGGGTCCAAGTTGAAAGAGATAAATTGAACAAGTATGGTCGTCCCCTATTGGGATGTACTATTAAACCTAAATTGTGGTTATCTACTAAAAACTATGGTAGAGCTGTTTATGAACGTCTTCGCGGTGGACTTGATTTTACCAAAGATGATGAGAATGTGAACTCAAAACCATTTATGCATTGGAGAGATCATTTCTTATTTTGTACGGAAGCAATTTTTAAAGCACAGGCTGAAACAGGTGAAATCAAAGGGCATTACTTGAATGCTACTGTAGGTACATGCGAAGAAATGATCAAAAGAGTTGTATTTGCTAGAGAATTGGGCATTTCGATCGTAATGCATAACTACTTAACGGGGGGATTCACCGCAAATACTATCTTGGCTCATTATTGCCGAGATAATGGTCTACTTCTTCACATCCACCGTGCAATGCATGCGGTTATTGATAGACAGAAGAATCATGGTATCCACTTCCGGGTATTAGCAAAAGCGTTACGTATGTCTGGTGGAGATCATATCACTCTGGTACCGTAGTAGGTAAATTTGAAGGTGAAAGAGACATAACTTTAGGCTTTGTTGATTTACCGCGTGATGATTTTGTTGAACAAGATCGAAGTTGCAGTATTTATTTCACTCAAGATTGGGTCTCTTTACAAGGTGTTCTACTGATAGCTTCAGGAGGTATTCACATTTGGAATATGCCTGCTCTGACCGAGATCTTTGGGGATGATTTAGTACTACAGTTCAGTGGAGGAACTTTAGGACATCCTTGGTGTAATGCGCCAGGTGCCGTAGCTAATCGAGTAGCTCTAGAAGCATGTGTAAAAGCTCGTAATGAAGAACGTGATCTTGCTCGGGAAGGTAATGAGATTATTCGCGAGGCTTCCAAATGGAGCCCAGAACTAGCTGTCGCTTGTGAGGTATTGAAAGAGATCGTATTTAATTTTGCAGCAGTGGACGTTTTGGATAAGTAAAAACAGTTGACATTAGCAGATAAATTAGCGGGAAATAAAAAGGATAAGGAGAAGGAACTCAAGTAATTATCCTTCTTTCTCTTAATTGAATTGCAATTAAACTCGGCCCAATCTTTTACTAAAAGGATTGAGCCGAATACAACAAAGATTCTATTGCATATATTTTTACTAAGTATATACTTACCTAGATATACAAGATTTCAAATACAAAAAAAAATCTAGAAAACTAAATCAGAATCTAAGACTCAAATCTTTCTATTGTTGTCTTGGATCCACAATTAATCCTATGGATCCTTAGGATTGGTATATTCTTTTCTATCCTATAGTTTGTAGTTTCCCTGAATCAAGCCAAGTATCACAACTCTTTCTACCCATCCTGTATATTGTCCCCTTTGTTCCGTGTTGAAATAGAACCTTAATTTATTACTTATTATTAGATTTTAGATTGTTAGATTAGTTAGTGATTAGATATTAGTATTAGACGAGATTTTACGAAAAAATTATTTTTTCATTTCTTTATAGGAGAGGAGAAATCTCTGTTTTTCGACGAGACTTTTACACGACATAGGAGAAGCTGCCCTTTATCAAAAATTATATTATTTTGAATAATAAAAGGGGTTTCCAACATATTAATATATAGTGAAGTGTTCCCCCAGATTCAAAACTTTTTTTCAATACTCACAATCCTTATTAGTGAAGAATCCTAGTGATTGGATTTATATGCTTAGTCTGATAGGAAATAAGATATTCAAATAAATAATTTTATAGCGAATAACTATTCATCTATTGTATTTTCATGCAAATAGGGGGCAAGAAAACTCTACGGAAAGATGGCAGTTTAATTAGATGTTGTTAAAGAAGGAGTTTGAACGCAGGTGTGGACTAAATAAATCAATAGGCAGTCTCGGTCCTATTGAAAATACCAGTGAAGATCCAAATGGTAAACTAAAAAACATTCATAGTTGGGGGAATCTGGACAATTCTAGTTGCAGTAATGTTGATTATTTATTCGGCATTCAAGACATTTGGAATTTCATCTCTGATGACACTTTTTTAGCTAGTGTTAGGAATGGAGACAGTTATTCCATCTATTTTGATATTGAAAATCAGTTTTTGAGATTGCCAACGATTATTCTTTTCTAAGTGAACTAGAAAGTTCTTTTACTAGTTATCGAAACTCGAGTTATCTGAATAATGGATTTAGGGGCGAAGATCCCTACTATAATTCTTACATGTATGATACTCAATATAGTTGGAATAATCACATTAATAGTTGCATTGAGAATTATCTTCAGTCTCAAATCTGTATAGATACTTCCATTATATGTGGTAGTGAGAATTCCGGTGACAATTATATTTATAGGGCATTTTGGGGGGGTAAAAGTCGAAATAGTAATGAAAACGAGGATTCCAGCGGACGAACTCGCACAAAGGGCAGTGATTTAACTATAAGCGAAAGTTCTAATGAAAGTGAAAGTTCTAATGAAAGAGAAAGTTCTAATGAAAGCGAGGGAACTCAAAAATACAGACATTTGTGGGTTCAATGCGAAAGTTGTTATGGATTAAATTATAAGAAATTTTTGAAATCAAAACTGAGTATTTGTGAACAATGTGTATATCATTTGAAAATGAGTAGTTCGGATAGAATTGAAATTTTGATCGATCCGGGTACTTGGAATCCTATGGATGAAGACATGGTCTCTCTGGGTCCCAGTGAATTTGATTCAGAGGAGGAGCCTTATAAAGATCGTATTGATTCTTATCAAAAAAAGACAGGATTAACCGAGGTTGTTCAAACAGGCATAGGCCAACTAAACAGCGTTCTCGTAGCCATTGGGGTTATGGATTTTCAGTTTATGGGGGTAGTATAGGATCCGTAGTCGGATAGAAAATCACCTGATTGATTGAACACGCCGCCAATCAAATTTTACCTCTTATTATAGTTTGTGCTTCTGGGGAGGCGCGCATGTAGGAAGGAAGTTTGAGCTTGATGCAAATGGCTAAAATATCATCTGCTTTATAAGAGTATCAATTAAATAAAAAATTATTTTATGTATCAATCCTTACATCTCCGACAACTGGTGGAGTGACAGCTAGTTTTGGTATGTTGGGGGATATCATTATTACCGAACCCAATGCTTACATTGCATTTGTAGGTAAAAGAGTAATTGAACAAACATTGAATAAAACAGTACCTGAAGGTTCACAAGCAACTGAATACTTATTCAAGAAGTGTTTATTCGACCTAATTGTACCACGTAATCTTTTAAAAAACGTTCTGGGTGAGTTATTTAAGCTCCATGCCTTTTGAATCAAAAGTCAAGAAAACTCAAGTAGAGCACTAAGTTCAATTATTTTACTTGTGTTTGTAGAAAAAAAGTAGTTAGTTTATTGGAATCAAAGTAAATAAGATAATAATGGCATTTTCTTTGGTGATAGAAGATCTAATTGTAGAAAGAATCAAAACTAAAGTTGAGGATAACTCTTTCTTTGACCTATATTCCTGATTACAAATCAAGAAGCCTTTATCACCAAGCGTGAGTTCTTGCTTTCGTGAAATTAGGAAAATAAAATGAATTTCTTCTAGTCTTAGGTATATAACTTGAAATTGAAATATAGAAAATAGAGTTTTGTATCTTTCTCTATCTCCCGAAAAACCATTTTAGCTAAAAATTCATGTTGGGTCGGATTCGAACGAATCTTTCAATAATCTGTAAAAAAAACCTTTTTTCTTATTATACGTACTCAGTTAGATTTAGATATATAGATACTTAGATCTATACTAAGAATTTCAAATTCATCAAATTGAATTAATAATAAATATTATCTAATTAGAATTCAAATTCTTAATTTAATTATAATTATTTACAAGATATCTTTATTTATATAATAATATAATAACAGATACAAATAATAAATCGAGGTACCCCTTCTATGAACAATTTGAACCTTCCATCTATTTTTGTGTCGTTAGTAGGCCTAGTCTTTCCGGCAATTGCAATGGTTCTTTATTTCTTCATGTTCAAAAAAACAAGATTGTTTAGATTCGCTAGGCCCCAATCTCATCCATTTTTTTTGGAAACGTGGACTTGTATCAGAACACGGATATCTATTTATCGGAATATAGTATAACATGTGATTTCCACCTAACATAAAGGAAAAAACTCTTATGCTTGCAGAAACATGATATATGGATATATCAATTCTAGCAATTTTCAAATAGATCAGGATCGCTGGATGGCTGAAATGTAGTCGGTGAATCTCTATGTATATCGATATGTATAGTGGGATCGTATTAAATAAAGAGAATGTTATTATTTTAGATTTAACCAATTTGATGAATTACTCCTAAAGGCTGACATCAAACTAGTGCTAGTTCACCTCAAACTAGTGCTAGTTGATGAGAGTTACTTCAGAAACAAAAAAGTAAAGTCAAATTTCTCTAGGGTATTATCTCAATTCCAATGAAATGCAATCGGGTAAAGTATGACTTGGCGATCAGAACATATATGGATAGAACTTATAATGGGGTCTCGAAAAATAAGTAATTTATGCTGGGCCTTTATCCTTTTTTATAGGTTCATTAGGCTTCTTATTAGTTGGAACTTCCAGTCATCTTGGTACAAATTTGATATCTTTTTTTCCGCCTCAGCAAATCATTTTTTTTCCACAAGGAATCGTGATGTCTTTCTACGGAATTGTGGGTCTCTTTATTAGCTCTTATTTGTGGTGCAAAATTTCCTGGAATGTAGGTGGTTGTTATGATCGATTCGATAGAAAGGAAGGAATAGTCTGTATTTTTTTGTTGGGGATTTCCGGGCAAAAATCATCGCATATTCCTCCGATTCCTTATAAAAAATATTTAGTCCGTTAGAATAGAAGTTAAATAGGGTATTTATGCTCGTCATGTTCTTTATATGGACATTCGAGGCCAGGGGTCCATTCCCTTGACTCGTACTGATGATAATTTGACTCCATGAGAAATTGAACAAAAGGCTGCTGAATTAGCCTATTTCTTGCGTGTACCAATTGATGTATTTTGAGAAATTGAGGATCAGAACGTTTATTCAATTAAAAAAAACATATATAAACATAAAACGAAACTCTTTTTATGGTCTTTATGCGTATGCAAACCCACACAATTCAATAACAAATAAAAAATCTAAATAATAGATTCATCTCAGATGGCAAATCATTTCAAAATCAAGAAATTTTTTTGAGTTCAATATTTGTTGGAATTGACACTTTAGATACAGATAGATCGTATCTTGTAAATTCAAAATTCTTTCTTTTGTATTCTTTAATGACCAAAAATTGAATTTCTTAATTAAATAATGAGACCTCGCAAATTTATCCTTTGCCAGTCATTTTTTTATCATCGTAATATCTTTCCCTCAATTATTCTATTCCTGACTATGGGTAATCAGTGAAATTTTTTAGAAATATTGGATATTTTGATAGAAAAGGAGTTCTTTCGTCTCAAAATATGAATAATATTCATTACTTAAAGTGGTTCTTTCGATCATTCATCGAAAGGAGACACTTGATTTTGAATTTGACCAATTGAGATATCAGGAAACAATATTCTGAATTTCTTCATTCGAAGTGAATTCTTAGCCTATTTCTGTATTCTTTCTAGATTCAAAGAATAACCACAAAAATCACAAAGAAAATAGATTCATAAGTTTGATACCTTGTATAAAACTCATGTGTGTAAGAAATATTTGATCGCATAGAGTGTACGAATGGGTTGATTAACAATTCACAGATGAAAAAATGGCAAAAAAGAAAGCATTCACTCCTATTTTCTATATTGCACCTATAGTATTCTGCCCTGGTGGATTTCTTTCTCAATTAATAAATGTCTGGAATCTTGGGTTAGTACTTGGTGGAATACTGGGCAATCCGAAATATTTGGGAATAATATTCAAGAAAAGAGTCTTCTAGAAAAATTCATAGAATTAGAGGAACTCCTCTTCTTGGACGAAATGATCAAGGAATACTCGGAAACACATCTCAAAGAGTTTGGGATAGGAATCCATAAAGAAACGATCTAATTAATCAAGATACAAAATGAGAATCGTATCCATATGATTTTGCACTTCTCGACAAATATCATCTGTTTTATTATTCTAAGCGGGTATTCAATTTTGGGTAATAAAAAACTTGTTATTCTTAACTCTTGGGCTCGGGAATTCCTATATAACTTAAGTGACATAGTAAAAGCTTTTTCTATTCTTTTATTAACTGATTTATGTATTGGATTCCATTCACCCCACGATTGGGAATTACTGATTGGCTCTATCTATAAATATTTTGGATTTGTTCATAATGATCAAATTATTGCTTGTCTTGTTTCCACCTTTCCAGTCATTCTCGATACAATTTTTAAATATTCGATTTTCTGTTATTTAAATCGTCTGTCTCCTTCACTTGTAGTTATTTATTATTCAATGAAAGACTGTTAAAGGATCCATTGATATTAATCTAATCCAATTAGAATGCTTGGTACTTTGTAGTTGTACATAAGCAAAGTATTGCAAATCGTATTTACTCTTTCCATTTTGAACCATCGGGAAGATTCATCTTAGATTATTCCAGCAAATAGAAGAATCGTGGCTAGGGAACTATACTAGCGACCTACCCAATTTATTCTAGAAATTTTCGCGATCAATGATTGGACCATGCAAACTAGAAATACTTTTTCTTTGCTAAAGAAACAGATTACTCGATCTATTTCCATATCGCTCATGATATATATCTTAACTTGGACATCCATTTCAAGTATATATCCCATTTTTGCACAGCAGGGTTATGAAAATCCATGAGAAGCGACTGGGCGTATTGTATGTGCCAATTGCCATTTAGCTAATAAGCCCGTGGAGATTGAGGTTCCACAAGCGGTACTTCCTGATACTGTATTTGAAGCAGTTGTTCAAATTCATTATGATATGCAACTGAAACAGGTTCTTGCTAATGGTACAAAGGGGGGTTGAACATGGGGGTTGTTCTTATTTTACCAGAGGGGTTTGAATTGGCTCCTCCCGATCGTATTTCTCCCGAGATGAAAGAAAAGATTGACAATTTGTCTTTTTAGAGATATCGCCCCAATAAAAAAAATATTCTTGTGGTAGGCCCTATCCCTGGTAAAAATAGAGTTAAATAACCTTCCCTATTCTTTCCTCGGACCTTGCTACTAAGAAGGATGTTCACTTCTTAAAATATCCTATATTCGTAGGCGGGAACAGGGGAAGGGGTCAGATTTATCCCGACGGCAGCAAGAGTAACAATACAGTTTATAATGCTACAGAAGCAAGTATAGTAAGCAAAATCATACAAAAAGAAAAAGGTGGATATGAGATAACCATAATGGATGCGTCGGAGAGACGTCAAGTGGTTGATATTATCCCTCCCAGACCAGAACTTCTTGTTTCCGAGGGCGAATCTATCAAATTTGATCAACCATTGACGAGTAATCCTAATGTAGGCGGATTTGGTCAGGGAGATGTCACGCCCCGCCTTGAGGGGTATGACTGTCACCTGGTGCCCTACTGGGACCTGAACTGCTAGACTGTTGAGCCTAAGCACTTCTGGTGCCTGGCTGGCTCTAATTCTGAATTCAAGAAAATGACGGGCTATATAACGGCTGTAAATACAACCTCTTGCTGACTAGGCCTATAGCCACCTGTAAGCAAACAACAGCTAACCAGAACAACAGTAGTATGAAGGAACCTATGCGGGCTGACAAGGCCACCATGCTGTCTAGTTACTTCTGAATCAAGAAAACAGGTGCTAAACAGCTACGTGACCAACAAGGTCACCACTACCAACTGAACGATGCCTCACACGACCGTCATAAACAACTAAGACATACACACGGCCTCACACGACCGGTACAGCTAACCTCAGGGAATATGCAATCTGCAAGCCTCTAAGAATACTAATAATATGGTCGGGACATGGCCCCGGCCTACCCATACTATACAATAAAATAAAAAGGATAAACCTCTAGCTATCTAGCTCCGGATGACTGGAGCTGATGACTCTATATGCTGGCTTGAATCACGAGAGGTTGGCTCCTCATCTATGAGTACCTGCAGGCAAGCAATGCAGCAACCCAAATGGGCGTCAGCACCGCTGGTATTGAGTATGTAAAGCAACAACTGGAAAATAACTGAAGACAGGCAATATAACTAATAGGGCTGAAGTAGAAGGAAATAGACTGTAACAGACTGCAAGTATGAGTTCAAGACTGTCTGCAACTATACTGAAAGGAGTAGGAGTCATACTTGGAAATGTAGCATTCTACTGTCGATCTATTCATATCTAGCATAACATGGCATAATATAACATAATATAACATACCATAGCACACATAAACCTTACCCGACCCCCATAAGCCGGGAGGTACAACCAACACGCAATTTATACCCCTACCCCGGTCATCCCATCTTCCATAGTAACTATAAGTATCCTACCGGTCCCCTGGGTATGCACTTGGACTCGCTGAGCCCCTAAATATAACTGTACCTGAGTCCGAAGGACTCCTGAATTAACACCCCAAGCGTACCTGCTCGATGGGGGTGTATAAAAGCCGACCAAGGCAAAATATGGGGAAACCGGAATCCCATCTTCATCCCCTGGGGGGCGGTATGCCACTCCGTAGAGCGACATATCCTTGCCCTCTAGCGGACGAGTCGATACAGCTATTAACCCTAGGGCGGTCATGAATGCTAGGTAATCCAACCCCGAAACAATACAGTCAGGTTTCAACTAGTAATACTAACTGCGTATACCACATGCTGAAACTAGTGATAATAATGTGTATGTATATACTACATGCTGAAACTAATGATAGTGATATGTATGTATTTAATACATGCTGAGACTGATAATGGTATATATATATAATCTTCTGTCATACTGTGCTGAGTCTAATACTGAACAAGATATAATTCTTTTCTACTGAGAATCATGTTGTGTAACTGAGGTTCATAGTAAACATGATTTGCTACTTCTAACATGCTTTCTAAACTTCATTTTAGGCTACTATTCTATTCCTGAAATACGTTACGGGAACTTATATTGCTTTACTAAGTTTCGACTGAACACGATAATATCCTAACATACTTTACTAAATCAAATACTGGGCATGCTGTACTATTTCTGTCACTTTCTACTAGAATTTATATCGTGCTAGTAAGTTTCACGCTATACAGGACATGATGTTTCCAATCATTGTACTAAAATTTATACTAAGCATTACATGCAAATTCTGAAATGTTCTACTGGCGATTGAGCTATGTTACTATACCGGAACTACTAGCTTGCAGAAGAAACTGGCTTTACGTACCTCCGTTTCTAATTTCCTGGCTAATTGGCGTAATTCGGTCAATATTTCTCTATTTCTCTCAACTGCATCCATATATATATATATATCAATTAGGACTAAATACATTAATATTCTAAAAGAAAATATCACTTTTAATATATATATATAGCCCAAACTTTTACTTATCGAAAAAACGGCCAAAGACTCGCTATTTCTCGGAAGTCCAGAAGGGAGAAATACTCACTTTAGGTGTAGGAGTATATTGACACCAATTTGGAGCAATTCCACTTACCTTATCTCGGTAGCACGATGATTCGCCGGCCGAATTTTATAAAACTAAAGCCGTAGGAATGCTCCTTGTTGCTTAATACCTCACTACCCATGTTTATTTCAAGTTTGGACCGCGTATAACGACGTAATCAGAAGGAAATTTCAAAGAAACCTTCGTTCCCTCTATTCTTCGCTATGTTCTCTATTATTTTATGGAAATCTTAAGTTAAATGAAATAAAAATAGATGTTTGGAGGCTTTCATACTTGGGGCTGCACCTCACCTCCGTGGAACGCTGTGTATCGCGGAGGTTAGCCTCCGTGACACGCTGTGTATCGCGGAGGTGAGCCTCCGTGACACTCTGACCATCGTGGAGGAGGTTTGCCAGCCTCCTCTTGCGATTGTTCGACGTGTCGCTTATATGGTCTTTCCCTGGGCCTTTTCCTAGCATGTATGGCATTCAAAAACTCTTAACCAACATGCGAATAGGCCATCTACATGTCGTGAATTTACGGGGTGTAACATTCTCCCCTCCTTAAGAACATTCGTCCTCGAATGTAAACTTCTACTTACAAGAAGTTCAACTTACTTGACTTATTCTAGAAAAATTTCAGCAGAGTCTCCCCTGTAATATGGACTATCTCAAAAACCTGAAATACAGAAAAGTCCAATACAGGTACTCCACACAATACGGTAGCAATCATTATGTAAAAGTCTAGAGTCGGCTATCTCATTATACATGTAATATAAGGCATCTCATATGATAACAATACTAACATACCTCTCGACTAATTAGGCTTGGAATAAGTAAGGATATCTGACTTTCATGTATTCCTCTGCTTCCCAAGTCATCTCCTCTCGGTTCTTGTTATGCCACAGTACCTCGACAGAAGCAACGTCTTTAGTCCTCAACCTGCGAATCTGCCTGTCTAGTATGGCTACTGGGACCTCTTCATAGGCCAACTCTTCCGTAACCTGGACATCCTGGACTGGGACAACTCTGGAGAGGTCCCCTGTATACTTCCTCAACATAGACACGTGGAAAACTGGATGAACGGACTCAAATTATGGAGGCAAGTTCAACTCGTATGCAACTTGGCCTATTCTCCGCCGAATCTGATAAGGCCCAATGAACCTCGGACTGAGCTTACCTTTCTTTCCGAATATCATCACCCCTTTTATTGGAGATACTTTAAAAAATACCCAGTCATTCACATTAAGTTCTAGGTTTCTACGACGCACATCAGGATACAATTTCTGGCGGCTCTGAGGAGTCAGTAGGCGTTCTCTGATAAGCTTTACCTTCTCCTCTGACTGATGAATAATATCTGGCCCAACGCTGACTCTCCTACTTCAAACCAGCCAACTGGCGATCTACATTTCCGTCCATACAATGCCTCAAAGGGCGCCATCTGGATAGCTGAGTGGTAACTATTATTATAAGCAAACTCAATAAGCGGTAAATGTTCATCCCAACTACCTCCATGGTCCAACACACAAGCCCGTAGCATATCCTCGAGCGTCTGAATAGTGCGTTCTGCCTGTCCATCTGTCTGAGGGTGGAATGTTGTGCTCAAATTAACCTACGTTCCCAAACCTCTCTGAAATGACTGCCAAAATCTAGCTATAAATTGTCCTCCTCTGTCAGAGATAATAGATACTGGAACACAGTATAATCTAACTATTTCTCTGATATATAATTCAGTGTAATCTTCGGCAGAGAAAGTGGCTTTTACTGGCAGGAAATGAGCTGATTTCGTCAGTCTGTCAACAATTACCCAAATTGAATCATGTCTATGCCTGTTACGGGGTAATCCTGCTACAAAGTCCAGGTTTACTGTTTCCCACTTCCAAAGAGGCACAACTATGTCCTGAGTCAACCCACCTAGTTTCTGGTGTTCCATTTTTACTTGCTGACAGTTAGGACACTGGGCTACAAATTCTGCTATTTCCCTCTTCATACCTGGACACCAGTAAATTTCTTTGATATCATGGTACATTTTCGTTGCGCCTGGGTGGAAAGAATAGCGGGCGTAATGCGCTTCGCTCATGATCTGCTGGCGAAGCCCTGAAATGTCTGGAACACAAATGTGGCCTTTACATTGCAACACTTCATCCTCAATTACCTGAAAATCTGGCGCTTTTCCTTGTTGAATTCTGTCCTTAAGATAAACCAGGTCAGTATCTTCATACTGCCGTTCCTTTATCTCCACAACTAATGACGACACTGCGGTGTTCTGAATTACCGCTCTGTTGTCCTCTGTTTCTGCTACACGAATGGCTAAAATGGTTAATTGGTGTATTTCTCAGACCAGCTCCTGCTGCTCGGGCCGAAAGTATGCCAAACTCCCCATAGATTTGAGGCTGAGAGCATCTGCTACAACGTTGGCCTTTCCCGGATGATACAGAATGTTCACATCATAATCTTTCAATAACTCCAACCAGCGACGCTACCGCAAATTCAACTCCCTCTGAGTGAAGATATACTGCAGGCTCTTATGGTCGGCGAAAATATCCACATGAACGTCGTACAGGTAATGTCTCCATATCTTTAGGGTGTGGATCACTGCGGCTAGTTCAAGGTCATGGGTAGGATAATTCTTTTCGTGTTTCCTCAGTTGTCTGGAAGCATAAGCAATCACTTTACCGTGCTGCATCAACACACATCCCAACCCAATTCTTGGAAACTCTGCTCACATGCCTCTGTCCACTGAAACTTTACTACTTTCTGTGTCATCTTAGTCAGAGGTGCCGCTATGGTGGAGAACCCTTCAACAAATCTTCTATAGTACCCTGCTAATCCCAGAAAGCTACGGACTTCGATCGGAGTGGTAGGTCTGGGCCATGTTTTTACTGCTTCTATTTTCTGCGTGTCCACCTGTATACCAGCATCCGATACAATATGCCCCAAGAAAGCTACTGAGTTCAGCCAAAATTCACATTTAGACAAATTGGCGTACAACTGATGGTCCCTGAGAATCTGGAGCACTGCCCGTAAATGAGCCTGGTGATCTGCCTCTGAACGAGAATACACCAGAATATCGTCAATAAACACTATCACGAACAGGTCCAGGTATGGTCTGAAGATATTGTTCATCAGGTCCATAAATACCGTTGGGGCATTCGTCAGCCCAAAGGACATGACTAGGAACTCAAAATGGTTGTATCTGGTCCTGAAGGCTGTCTTCAGAATGTCCCTTTCACGAACTCAAACCTGATGGTATTCGAACCGTAAGTCAATCTTGGAGAAATATCTGGCCCCCTATAACTGGTCAAACAAATCATCTATTCTGGGAAGCGGATACTTATTCTTAACTGTAACCTTATTCAATTGCCGGTAATCTATACACATGCGGAGCGAGCCATCCTTCTTTCTGACAAATAGAACTGGCGCACCCCATGGTGAAGTACTCAGCCTGATAAAGCCCTTATCTAATAGATCTTTCGGCTGCTCCTTTAATTCTCTGAGTTCAGCAGGAGCCATACGATACGGAGGAATTGATATGGGCTGAGTTCCTGGTTATAAATCAATTGCAAAATCTATTTCCCTTTCTGGAGGAATACCAGGTAGCTCATCTAGAAATACGTCAGGGAATTCATTCACCACTGGAATAGACTGGAGAGTCGGAGGCTCTACCCGAACATCCTAAACTCTGACAAGGTGGTAAATGCACCCCTTAGCTATCAACTTCCTCGCCTGAAGATAGGAAATAAACCTACCTTTTGCCGTAATTGTACTTCCCTTCCACTCTCGTACTGCCTCCCCTGGAAAGTGGAATCAGACTTTCTTGGTCCAGCATTCTACATTTGCATAACACGGAGCCAACCAATCCATACCCAAAATGGCGTTGAAATCGACCATTTCTAATTCTACCAGGTCTACTGTGGTCTGACGATCAGCAACCTCTAGTGTACACCCGCGATAGAACCCTTCTAGCTATAATGGAGTCACCGACGGGGGTGGATACTGAAAAGGTTTGCTGAAGTAACTCTGGTGCAACACTAAATTTTCGGGCCACAAATGGAGTAATGTAGGACAAAGTAGATCCTGGATCAATCAATACATAAGAAGGGTATGAGCAGATAGTCATCATACCTATCACAACATCAGGTGATGCTTCTGAATCCTGCCTCGCTGGTAAGGCACAGGTGCGGCTTGGACCCGCACCTACACTGGAGACCCCTGATCTACCCCGGCCCCTGCTTGCTGAAACTGAGGGCCTGCACCCTGCCGAGGATGCTGAAGCTCGTGACCCTGCGGATGCTCTATCCTGTCTATCCGGTCCTCCTAACCTCTGGCTGGGCAATCTCTCATCAGATGGCCGTCTTGGCCACAAATATAACATCCAGTGGAGCCATACCTTCATGCTCCAGAATGTCATCGACTGCATATAGAGCAAAGTGGTAGAGTATACCTACTCTGCTCCGCCCTCCTCTGTAATGGTGAATCTGCAGTCTGCAAGCCTCTGCCGGTCTCTGACTACCCCCTGCAGCTAAATCTGCCCCTCTGCGGCTGTGGTGGAGGCGGGGGTTTGGGCGGCCTATCTAACAATCGTGGCCTAGGTCCTCCCTGAGCCTCCCTCTGTAACTCAACTGGCCTATCCCTGTGGCGCTGTTCCTGACTGGTCCTCCTGATCTCCCGCTGCCGCTGCCTGATGCCCTCAATATTCTAGGCAAATGCCTGAACTCGGGCAATATCCATGTCCTCTCGTAGTGTAGCCATAATACAAGTGTCAACATATTCTGGATTCAACCCCATGATGAAGCGGTGTACTCTGGATGTCATGGTATCAACAAAGGCCGGTGCATACCAGGCCAAAGAATCAAACCGCAAGGCGTATTCCCAAACACTAATGGCCCCTTGCTCTAAATGTAAAAACTGGTCCACCCGGGCCTGTCGAATCTCCCATGGCAAATATTGATCAAGAAAAGCTCCTGAGAAGCTGGACCAGGTTGGAGGGGAAACATCTCTCTCTCGGGACCTTTCCCAGCTTTCATACCACAACACAGCGATGTCCCGTAACTGAAATGCTGCCAATTCAACCAATTCTGTAGGCGTGGCATGCATAACCCTGAAAATTCTCTGCATCTGATCTAGAAAATCTTGAGGGTCCTCTGTCCAGTCCGTACCTATAAACTAGGGGGGATTTAGAGCTAAAAACTCTTGGACCCTCGAACTACCGGGCCCTCCTGATGACTCTGCAACTGTAGACGGCATCGGCTGATGCTGAGCAGCCATCATCTGTGCCAACATGACTACCGCACTCCTGACCTCCTGGTCAGAAGGTATCGGTATAGGGACTGCTAGAGGTGGTGTCGCCCCAAGTGGCACCTAATGTGGTGGAGACTGCTGAGAAGGTTGGTAGTATACCTCGGTATTGCCCTCTGATCGGGCTGTTTCTAAACGAGGATGAGGCATCCTGCTGGTGCATTCCCCTGCTGCAATATCCAAGCTCCGGCCCGTGATAGGATGTCGCTGGTCTGACATTATCTATAACCAAAGAATATAGTAAGCTCTAGGGACTCAACCCTATACTGTACGGCTCTGCAACACGACTGAATAAGAATAAAAATTAACAATCCTATCATGCCTTGCAGCCTCCTACCTATAGTATGTGGTGCACAACACATCCATAGGAAAGACTCTACTTAGCATAGCTTGCAGACTCCCTGGGATACGACCTACTCTAAAACCAAGTTTGTCACACTCCGCCTTAAGGGGTATGACTGGCACCTGGTGCCCTACTGGAACCTGAACTGCTAGACTGTTGAGCCTAAGCACTTCTGGTGCCTGGCTGGCTCTAATTCTTGATTCAAGAAAACGACGGGCTATATAACAGCTGTAAATACAGCCTCCGGTCGACTAGGCATATAGCCACATGTAAGAAAACAACAGCTAACCAGAACAACAGTAGTATGAAGGCACCTATGCGGGCCGACAAGGCCACCATGCTGTCTAGTTACTTCTGAATCAAGAAAACAGGTTCTAAACAGCTACGTGACCGACAAGGTCACCACTACCAACTGAATGAGGCTTCACACGACCTTCATAAACAACTAAGACATACACACGGCCTCACACGACCGGTACAGCTAACAACAGGGAATATGCAATCTGCAAGCCTCTAAGAATACTATAATATGGTCCGGACATGGCCCCGGACTACCCATACTATATAATAAAAGAAAAAGGATAAACCTCTAGCTATCTAGCTCCGGATGACTGGAGCTGAGGACTTTGTATGCTGGCTGGAATCACGAGGGGTCGGCTCCTCATCTATGAGTACCTGCAGGCAAGCAATGCAGCACCCAAAACGGGAGTCAGTACCGCTGGTACTGAGTATGTAAAGCAACAATTGGAAAATAACTGAAGACAGGCAATATAACTAATAGGGCTAAAGTAGAAGGAAATAGACTGTAACAGACTGCAAGTATGAGCTCAAGACTGTCCGCAACTATATTGAAAGGAGTAGGAGTCATACCTGGAAATGTAGCGTTCTACTGTCGATCTGTTCATATCTAGCGTAACATGGCATAATATAACATAATATAACATAGCATAGCACACATAAACCTTACCCAGCCCCCATAAGCCAGGAGGTACAACCAACACGCAATCTATACCCCTACCCCGGTCATCCTATCTCCCATAGTAACTATAAGCATCTTGCCGGTCCCCTGGGTATGCACTTGAACTCGCTGAGCCCCTGACTATAACTGTACCTGAGTCCGGAGGACTCCTGAATCAACACCCCGGGCGTACCTGCTCGACGGGGGTGTATGAAAGTTGACCAAGGTAAAATATGGGGAAACCGTCATCCCATCTTTGTCCCCTGGGGGACGGCATGCCACTCCGTAGAGCGATGTATCCTCGCCCTCTGGCGAACGAGTTGATACAGCTATTAACCCTGGGGAGGTCATGAATGCTAGGTAATCCAACCCCGAAACAATACAGTCAGGTCTCAACTAGTAATACTAACTGCGTACACCACATGCTGAAACTAGTGATAATAATGTGTTTGTATATACTACATGCTGAAACTAATGATAGTGATATGTATGTATTTAATTCATGCTGAGACTGGTAATGATATATATAATCTTCTGTCATACTATGCTGAGTCTAATACTGAATAAGATATAATTCTTTTCTACTGAGAATCATGCTGTGTAACTGAGGTTCATAGTAAACATGATTTACTACTTCTAACATGCTTTCTAAACTTCTTTTAGGCTACTATTCTATTCCTGAAATACGTTACGGGAACTTATATTGCTTTACTAAGTTTCGACTGAACACGATAATATCCTAACATACTTTACTAAATCACATACTGGGCATGCTGTATTGTTTCTGTCACTTTCTACTAGAATTTATATCGTGCTAGTAAGTTTCACGCTATACAGGACATGATGATTCCAATCATCATACTAAAATTTATACTAAGCATTACATGCTAATTCTGAAACGTTCTACTGGCACTTGAGCTATGTTACTATACCGGAACTACTAGCTTGCAGAAGAAACTGGCTTTACATACCTCCGTTTCTGATTTCCTGGATAATTGGCGTAATTCGGTCAATATTTCGCTATTTCTCTCAACTACATCCATATATATATATATATATATATCAATTAGGACTAAATATATTAATATTCTAAAAGAAAATATCACTTTTAATATATATATAGCACAAACTTTTATTTATCGAAAAAACGGCCGAAGACTCGCTATTTCTCGAAAGTCTAGAAGGGATAAATACTCACTTTAGGGCTAAGAGTATATTGACACTAATTTGGAGCAATTCGACTTACCTTAGCTCGGTAGCACGACGATTCGCTGGCCGAAATTTACAAAACTAAAACCGTAAGAATGCTCCTTGCTGCTAATACCTCCCTACCCACGTTTATTTCGAGTTTGGACCACGTATAGCGACGTAATCGGAAGGAAATTTCAAAGAAACCTTCGTTCCCTCTGTTCTTAGCTATGTTCTCTGTTATTTTATGGAAATCTTAAGTTAAATGAAATAAAAACCAAAGTTTGGAGGCTTTTATACTTGGGGCTTCACCTCACCTCCGTGGCACGCTGTGTATCACGGAGATTAACCTCCGTGACACGCTGTGTATCGCGAAGATTAGCCTCCGTGACACGTTGTGTATCGGAGGTGAGCCTCCCTGGCACTCTGCCTATCATGGAGGAGGTCTTCCAGCCTCCTCTTGCGATGGTTTGACGTGTCTCTTATCCGGTCTTTCCCCGGGCCTTTTGCTAGCATGTATGGCATTCAAAAACTCTTAACCAACATGCGAATAGGCCATCTACATGTCGTGAATTTATGGGGTGTAACAGGAGATGCAGAAATAGTACTTCAAGATCCATTACGTGTCCAAGGACTTTCGTTCTTCTTGTCATCGGTTGTTTTGGAACAAATCTTTTTGGTTCTTAGAAAGAAACAGCTCGAGAAGGTTCAATTGACCAAAGTGAATTTCTAGATTCGCAGATTGATCGATATCATGTTTGTAAAAAGAACCAAATTCTTGTTGGCGGTTATTTTATGATCAAAAAAATTAAATTATGAAAACTCCTTTGTATTATTTATACTCTTCTTCAAAATCTAGATACTATGTGGAACAAGGGATTTCCAACATCTCCTAGAAAAAGAGTATGCAATGTAGAATTTGAAGAAGAGTATTTGACTTTCATTATTTTGATTTCATTTTTTTTAATTGGAGTAGTGTGACTATGTTACTATTGACAGATTTCACTGCCATAAGAAGTATCAATAGTTTTCTATTCTAAATAGTAAGAAAGTCAAATTAGTCTAAATACTAGACATCAGGAAGCAGGGGATAAATGCGGGGAAGAAAAAGTTCTAGGAGGGATTATTTGTCTTCCTAGTCTTCGACACAAGAAAGGGGTGTAGAAAAATCCTTTTTCTTGTGTCGAAATGAAAGAGTAATGATTCTTGATCCTGTTTGTTATAAATTCCTAGTCTTGGTTTCTATTTTTCCTTTTCCAGATGTATCAGAAACCTTTTACCCTACACCCATCCCTTTTATGTATAATATACGAAGTGGTGGACAAACAAAAAAAAAAGAGGAAATTTTATTAATTAAATAAAACTTCTTCTAATATATTATAGCAGCCAAGAAATTGAGTGATTTCTTCTTTCTTCCAACTTTGAAAGTACCGATAGATACTATCATATAAAAAGAAGAAGTGATCTAAATAAATCAATGAAGTTAAGTTTTCAAAAACATGATCATAAAAATGAGAAAAATGTAGTTTTTGAAAAGAAAAAGAAATCCATTTTATCATTTAGACGAAAAAAATATTATGATTCTTAAGAACTCAATAGGCCCTTCCCCTTCGAATCAAACAAACAAAGAAGGGAATCCCGTTGAGTTCTTACGTTTTCATGTTGACAACTCAATTCATTCGATTACTACAGGGATGAACCCAATCCAGAATATGAACCATAAAAGAAAATACCTATTAAATCGATTACAAGAATACCAGCTACAATACCTATTATCCAAAGAGGAATCCTTCCAGTAGTATCGACCATTTACCCTACTTCCCTCCAGATTACATCAAGTGGTCATGCTAGAGACATAAACAGTCATGGATTATTAAATTATGAGATCCTTCTGAATGAGCTAAGAGAACTTTATTTATTCTCTTTCGTTTTCTTAATTGAAGAAATAATTGGAAAATAAAACAGCAAGTACAAAAATGAGTAATAACCCCAGTAGAGACTGGTACGATTCAATTCAACATTTTATTCATTCGGGTTTGATTGTGTCATAGCTTTATAATTCGGATTATTTTTATCATTGGATGAACTGCATTGCTGATATTGATCCCAAAAAAAGACGGTAGGTACAACTAGGTCGTGAACAACCAACCATCGTACTGTAAAAATTAGATAGGTTCGATCTATAGTCATTAGGGCCTCTTAAAACTATCTACTAAATTCATCGAGTTGTTCCAAAGGATCAAAATGGCCAATTATTAATGGAATTCCTTGTCGGCTCTCTGTAAAATACTCGTTTGGTCGAGGGCTGCCAAACACATCATAAGCTAAACCGGTGCTGACAAATAACCAACCCGCAATGAATAGGGAAGGTATAGTAATGCTATGAATGACCCAGTATCAAATACTGGTAATAATATCAGCAAACGGACGTTCTGCTGTGCTTCCAGACATGCTGAGCTCCACATATTCTTTACAGTCAAAGAAGATCTATTCTGTAAAAGATGAGATCAGTAAATGACAATTCACTGAAATTTCATCTTTGTGAGATCGTCAATATTGTACCGAGGGAGTCTTTAGAGTATACCGAATTAGTATAGCTATCCTTCTTCTTACACAACAACGCAATTTGAATTAGTATCAAAAGTAAGTACTAAATAATTTCTTTTTTCCATTACTTATTGATGTAAAATCATCTTCCATTCAATAGAAAATTCTTTCAATTCAACGAAAGAGATTCTCATATTCCCACAATATAAGTAGATGCGAGATATAGAAATTCTCTTTTCATAGTTGTGGAAGCCGTTTGTTGTTGGAATCCTTTTTTTTTTAAATTTTAAAGAAGAAGTTAATGGTCGAGTAAGAAATAAGAGTAGTAGATCATATTCGATGAAAGAAAAAATAGAATAATTGGAATCCATTGTTGCGATGCATTGTTGTGGATCTCGATCCAAAGGTTCTGTTTTGATCTGGCTACAAGGATGGGGCAGTATGGAAAGATAAAATAGGGAACCTAATAGAAATTACTAGTTTTAGAATCAAGTTGGGAAAAAAAAGAATTTTTCAAGCGATTGTGTGATAACTTTTTCTTCTTCTCCATCATTCAAGATATTATGTTAATTAATATATTACTGAATCTAATGAGTTAAACTTAAATTAAAGTAAAAATAAAAAGTTTTATAAGGTAACTGTTCGCTTTAAAATCAAAAACGGATTCAATACAATTCAACAGAATCTAAGAAATGATCAAATTCAAAAATCATTTATATTTTTATTCTATGAAAATTAAAGTTTCATTTTTGAATGAAGTTAGACGATACAACTCTTATTAATTTAACAGTTTACCCAAGAGTTACCGGTTGATTGGAATTGCGGGATGGATAGATGTTACAGATGATGAATCAATTTCTTTTATATGTCTGGAACTTTATCTTTGTTAGTGTTGTCTGCCTATAATGATAGATGAATCAAAAACTTTTCATTCAACTTATTCTTTCAATTGAAATTGAAATTTTTGTCTACCCTCCTATTTTATTTTGCAAAATTTGAAACTTAGGTAAGTGCTTTTTAAACATATGTATAAAAAGAACATATTTCATTAAATTTAGCCCCTTCATGCTTACTATAACTAGTTATTTCGATTTTCTATTAGTGGCTTTAACTATAACCTCAGCTCTATTTATTGGTCTGAGCTAGATACGACTTATTTAAACTAAATATTTAAAATGAACAATTCATAAAAAGAAATCCTTCTGTGGGATTGCGTGTATTCTATATATACTTACGTTAACAATTTTCAATTTTTGTTCATTGTCATTGAGATTCATGTCAATTCGGATTAATATTTAGGTATCGATATTACCTCTTTTTTTCTCCTTTCAAACAACTAAAAATGATTGAAGTTTTTTCTATTTGGAATCGTGTTAGGTCTAATTCCTATTACTTTGGCTGGATTATTCGTAGCTGCATATTTACAATATAGGCATGGTGATCAGTTGGACCTTTGATTAATTAACATTAACATCTCTTTTTGATTGACCTCCTCCTTTCTTCAATTCACAGGCACAGGAGGTTAAATTCCAATTGTTGTGAAAGTTACTGAATGAATCAATTTTGTTATAATTCGATCTACGAAGAAAAAAATCACGCTCTATAGGATTTGAACCTACGACATCGGGTTTCGGAGACCCACTTTCTACCAAACTGAACTAAGAGCGCTTTCTTATCAGAATAGATAAGACTGTAAACAAAAGGACTCTTTTCATAACCCCAATAAATTTTGTATTCATATACTAGACTAGCATGATCAAAATCAAAGATTATGTCCAATTTGAAGCGATCGCAGTTGATCCCTCGTTACTGCTCCTTTGAGCAGTAATAGGTAGGGATGACAGGATTTGAACCCGTGACATTTTGTACCCGAAACAAACGCGCTACCAAGCTGCGCCACATCCCTTCAATTGTTCCACAATGTAAGTGTAATTGTAGAGAATTCCTGTCTTGATTTTCACATGGTTATTTCCTCCATTGATACATACAAATTTTAGGCTCATTTCGTCTTTTTGGTCTCATTTAACATATAATAGTAAAGGGAAAAGACTTCTCTTATAGATTATATAGAAAATACTTATATACAATTATATACAAAATATATAAATACAGAAGCCATCGTAAAAATATATTAGTATTTTTCGGAAATTCTAGGTAAGAAATAAGGGGATGTATTTTTTTATATGTTTTAAGAAAAGGAAAATCTTATTTCCTGAATCATTGTACATTTCAATTTGAATTAGGAATTTTGTGTCTAACTCTAAGCAGCCCGTAACTACATATGCATCTAATCATATATGTATTATCTATTCCAACAAATAATACAAAATAAGGAGGTTTTTCAATGCGAGATCTAATCTCTCTGTGGCACCGGTACTAAGTACGCTATGGTTTGAGGCTTTAGCAGGTCTATACATTCCCCTTTTTTTCATTCTAGTTATTGTCATGGGAAGGAATGAAGAAAATTAGAGATCCAATCAAATCTTGGTGATGAATCCCTCTCCCCCTCTTTTCTCTTTTTTCCCTTTTTAGAATAAGGGAGGAAAGAGAAAGAATAAATAAAGTGGATTTAACATTCGGGCTCAAGTTCAAATTAACTGAATATCAATCATAGAGGAATGGGGGTCTAGGGCAAGAGTATTATACAAGATACTTAAATGATTACATCAATTTGAAATATACTTTAGAAAAATCGTTGTATTTTACTATGACTTTGCTTTACTATTACTTTATTTTCTTGATTTTAATCTTTTACTTTTAGAATTGGATTTCAAGTTAGTAACTTCTATGTTATCCTTTCTTCGTTTTGAATCGAAAATAGAAGAGTTGAGTAAATCAAAAATCCAAAGGAGGTTCATGGCCAAGGGGAAAGATGTCCGAGTAAAGGTGATTTTGGAATGTACTAGTTGTGTCCGAAACAGAGTTGATAAGGTATCAATAGGTATTTCCAGATATATTACTCAAAATAACCGACACAATATGCCTAATCGATTAGAATTGAAAAAATTCTGTCCCTATTGTTACAAACATACGATTCATGGGGAGATAAAGAAATAGAGCAAACCAAGTACCTGTGTCTTACTCTTTCAAGGAAGGGCAAAAAATGACATTATATATATAACATATTTAAATAGAAAATAAACAAATCCAATTTTTAAAAAATCCTATTTGGAGTGGATTTAAAATGAATTAGAATTAAGAAATAGAATTTTGGGGATAAGGAATAAATTAAACAAACAAACCATTGATAAATCCAAGGGACCTTTTCTTAAATTCAAGCGATCTTTTCGTGGGCATTTGCCCCCGATTCAATCGGGGGATCGAATTGATTATAGAAACATGAGTTTAATTAGTCGATTTATTAGTGAACAAGGAAAAATATTATCAAGACGAGTGAATAGATTGTCCTTGAAACAACAATGATTAATTACTCTTGCTATAAAACAAGCTCGTATTTTATCTTTGTTACCTTTTCTTAATAATGAGAAACAATTTGAAAGAACCGAGTCGACCGCTAGGACTACTGGTTTTTAAAGTCCGAAATAAATAGGCTTACTTTTTCTTCACTTGAATCATTATTACAAGAATCTAGATTTGAGTATCGTGTCGTAACAAAAAAATGAATCGGAAAAAAAGAAATCTTTTTTTATTGAATTGAACGGGTTCATTCATTTTGACTACTTTATCATATTTCTCATACTAATGTCCACTCTACCTTCCCGGAGTTCATTCTTCGGGGTACTCCATTTAAATTATTCTGGTGGATTCTTTCCAATCTACTTCCTTTATGATTTCGTTTGAAATCATATAAAGACAATTCCTATTTGATATAGCTATTTGTGCAAGCATTTTACGATTAAGAAGCAACTGTTTCTTGTATAGATCGTGTATTAATCTACTATAACTAAGGATACTCCTCTTTCGTGAATTACTGCGTTTATCCAAGTGATCCACAAATGACGAAAATCTCTCTTTTTCCTATCCCTATCCCGATGAGCTGAAACTAAAGCTCTTATTTTCTATTGAGTAATAGTTCTAGTAAGCCTTGAATGAGCCCCTCGCAAGCTTGATGTAAATAAACGAATTTTTGTTCTACGTCTTCGAGCTATATATCCCCGTTTAATTCCGGTCATTGAATAAATGAATCTTTGACGAATCACTAATCGATTGCCTTTCTTTTAGTTATTCTTTTCTCCCTTCCTAGTCTATTAATAACAAAACGGATTTTTCCAATGTATAAAATCAAAATTCCAATGGCGTTGGCTACTCTAACCTTCCCGACCACTTTTTTTTTTTTTTTAGGTATTTCACTGCGAAATAAGAAATTGTATTTTCCTAGGTATCAAAAATCTAGTAAATAAAAGAAATCAAAATAATGGGTTCCTTCATTTCTATGGTTACTTCTTAAACGATGAGGTCTTCTCTATACACCGGAGCCTTTACTTTATACTTTAATGTAATATTTAATCAACTAATTGATGTTATTGAGAACTTGTATAGTTCACACGCTTTGGCTCTACCCATGAATTATCCAGTAATAGGTCTTTCACAATCAGATCTACCTATACAGTAACGATATTTAATTATGAAAGTTTGCTAGGTAGCTAACCCTCTTAGTCCGTTCTTGCCAGATTGGGGGCCTACCTAATCTTTATGTTTTATTCTTTTTAAATAAGATTTCCTCCACTTAATGGATAACCATTTTTTACCAATGGAGAATTTCTTATCATCTTAAATTCAGGTGATTGGATTTACACCAACGGAAACCATAAACTTCATACACAATAGAGGGATATGATAGAGTTTTTTCTAATAATGAATGGAGTTCCTTTTTACATCGTATCCCATTCACCGGTACTGATCATTGATACTGTAAAAGTAGTTTTGTTTCTTTTGTGCCAGCTCATGATCTAAACGTGTCACACATACACCCTAGTACATGTTCCTTGACACTGAGGGCACCCCCGAAGAGCGGGGGATTTCGTGACATTTCTAATTGGCTGTCTTGTATTTCTAATAAGTTGTTTAATAATTGGCATGTTGAATCATATACATAATATGATGGGTTGGTTTAGATTGATCCTAACCGAATGATGATGAATTACTTCTATTTAATAGAATATTCAATTCAAAGATAAAATCTCAAATCACAGATTTGCGGGAAATCCATGTTATTTTCATTGAACCGCTACAAGATCAACAATTCCATAAGCTTGGGCTTCTGTTGCTAACATAAAAACATCTCTTTCCAGATCTTCGGATACAACCCATAAGGGTTTGCCCATTCTTTGTACATAAACTCTTGTGAAGGTTTCACGCAGTTTCAGCAGTTCTGCCGCTTCCAGGATAAATTCATCTACTTGTGCCCGATAATAACCAGTACCAGGTTGATGCATCATTACCTTGATAATATAGCAAAAGAAAAGCTTCCCCTATCTCGCATGATAAAGCAAAGAGAAAAGAAAGATAAAGAATAGAAAAAAAAAGATAGAATAGAACAACCGTACAGGCATCTTTTGTGCATACGGCTTTACAAGAAAATTGACCCCCCCTCCTTTCTATTAAAGAAAGAGAAAAATAGATCTATCAGACTCAGATGGGTAAATAATCAAATTGCCATCCATCCTTTTAGAGGAGTTAAAAAATACTATGATGGCTCCGTTGCTTTATATGTTTATTTTTTCTTTCTTTTGTCTGTGATTCAGCAATCCCAAAGTTTCTTTTTAATCTGATCAAATAAGGAAAAAATCTTTTTTTCGTACTTTTTCATAACATAAATATTGGTAAGAACTCTCCGGCATGAAGCCAAAAAAGTTTGTGACGCTGAACTGAACTCCCGATAGATAAGAAAATATCGGAAATACCCCTTATCTCATACTACTCTCTCGGTACAGAATCTAATGTTTTGAAAAAAAACTATACAAAAATTTCTCATATCGAATTCAAAGTTCCATGCTATTTTTACTTAGTATTCATATGGCGAAGGCATAGTCTTCCTTTTTCTCTCAAATAAAAACCCCATTGGCGCCAAGCGTGAGGGAATGCAATACGTTTGGTAATTTCTCCTTCGACCACGATAAAAGATCCCATTGAAGCGGCTAATCCTATGCATACTGTATGGACATCTGGTTGCACAAATTGTATAGTATCATAAATGTCCACTCCAGGTAGTACCCTGCCCCCTGGAGAGTTTATAAACAAATATAGCTCTTTGGTCTCATCCTCGATACTGAGATATAGCTCGCTAGTAATCCCTTGGCCTAAACATAGTAATCTTTCTCGATAAAGTCGGTTGATTAGGGTAAAATTTTATCCCTTAGGAACCGTACATGTGCCTTTTGATGCATACGGTTCAAAAAAATTGTGAATCAATGTATAGATTCCAGTCCTCTTTCTTTTTTTTCTAGAAAGGTTCTTTTTTACTTCTAACGAAAGGGCTTTTCTTCGATTTTTCAATAAAGACAAGTTTTGACTCCTTTTTTATATTTTCAATTTTCCATTATAAAATTAGAAGTTATAAGAAAGGGTCATTAAACTTATCGAATTAACTTCTCATTGATATATTCTTTCATCTAGATTTAATCCAAACCACGATAGTATTTTCTTGTTCCTGAATGGGTATGTTTCATTTTTTTAGGTTTATGCTCTACTCCGAGTAAAGATTCGCCTGATTTGGATTTGTACATATAGGACAAATGCTCCCATTACCATTTCTTTTTTTATTTCTTTTTTGTTTTCAATTCATTGTATTTATTAGAGTTGAGATAACTTTTCTTGACAATTAGGATCTTTTTCAAAAGAAAAAATAGGAATAGCAAGCATAGATATCTTACCAATCCAATTGGGTTATTTTTAAACGGAGCCTGGATATTTCATTTTTTTAGTCCAACCAAGCCAACCATAAATTATTCTAATTGATAATAGTAATATGAATCCCCTCAAAATTGGATCTAATTGCACTTCACACTCCAAATTTTTGATGATTTAATTTATCTTTCTTGGGCGAAACGGGGGATATCTCGTCGGGGGAGAGAACAGGGAAATGCCATATGACCCAATATATCTGACAAGTCGTACTATATGTCAACCCAAGATGACTCTTCCTCTCCAGGAGTTCGGAAAGGAACTTTTGGAACACCAATAGGCATTAAATGAAAAAAGAACTAAATACTATATTTCACTTTGAGGTGGAAACGTAGCAATTTTTTTTATTGTCTTTATAATATTTATATTGGTTTTTATAGTATTTATTTGTCACACCCCACCTTGGGGGGGGGGGGTACGACTGGCACCTAGTGCCCTACTAAGATCTGACCTGCTAGACTGTTAAGCCTGGGCGCGTCTGGCGCCTGGCTGGCTCTAACTCAGATTTCTGGAAACAAAGGGCTATATGACGGCTGTAAATATAGCCCCCCGGCCCATTGGCCTATCGCCTGCTGTACCTGTCTTGGCAGCTAACCAGAAATATAGTAACTCAGGGAAACCTATATGGGCCGACAAGGCCACCATTCTGTCTAGTTATCTGCTGCTTACTCAAAAAGCACAAAAAGAAGCTACGTGACCGGCAAGGTCACCACTACTGACAAGTATGGCCTCACACGACCATCACAGAAGTAAGAAAGAGTAAATGCAACTATACAACTGCACGGCCCCACACGACCGGCTCATCTGACCACAGGGATTACATACAGAATGCAAGCCTCTAGGAATAGTAATAGAACTGATCGGGACAGGGCCCCGACCTACCCATTCTATATACAACAAAAGGAACTGAACTACACCTCTGAAATTCAGCCTCCGGATGACTGGAGCTGAATAGTCAACCGCTGATAGGGAGTCACGTAGAATCACCTGCTCGTCTAGGAGTACCTGCAGGCAAGTAATGCAGCGCCCCACTGGGCGTCAGTACCGCTGGTACTGAGTATGTAAAGCAACTGAAATAATATAACTGAAACAACATCTGAAAGCAATAATATGACTGGTGAAGCTGAAGTAGGAGGAATAACTTAAATGTCTGATGATGTAGATCGTACCTGTTCTTACTGATACCGAAGGAAGTAGGAATCATACCTGGAAGCGTATCATTCTACTACCAACCTACTCGCGTCTAATATAACATGGCATAATATACATAACATAACACAGCACATACAAACCTTACCCGGCCCCCATAAGCCGGGAGGTACAATCAACACAGAATCTATGCCCCTACCCCGGTCATCCCATCTCCTATAGTGGCTGTAAGCATCCTGCCGGTCCCTGGGTATGCACTTGGGCTCGCTGAGCCCCTGACTATAACTGTACCTGAGTCCGAAGGACTCTAAATCAACACCCCGGGCGTACCCGCTCGACGGGGGTGTATAAGGGCCGACCAAGGCACAATATGGGGAAACTGGCATCCCATCTTCGTCCCCTTGCGGGACGGCATATCACTCCGTAGAGTGACGTATCCTCGTCCTCTGGCGGACGAGTCGATACAGCTATTAACCCTGGGCGGTCAGGAATGCTAGGTAATCCAACCCCAATCAATACAACGGTCTCAACTAGTCATGCTGTCTGTGTATCTCATAAGCCAAAACTAATAGGCGTAAGGTATTATATAAATCATGTACTGGGCTAAAAATAGCAATCTGTAGATGTCTGATACATGCTGTGGCAGGGAAGTATAAATATGAATATAGTTCCCTGTCTAACTGTACTGGGGCAAAGGCTATACAAGCGGGTGTTTCTGCTGAAGGCTATGCTGTTCACTAGGTTTGTGTATTAACATGATTTCCTATTTCTAACATGCTTTCTAAACCATATACAATTACTATTCTATATCTGAAATGCTTTACTGATGCTGTACTATCTTGCGAGGTTTCAACTAAACACAACAATATCTTGGCAGGGCACATTATATCACATACTGAATATACGGCCAATCTTAATCATTTATATTCGAATCTATATCATACGGATAGGTATCGTACACGTTACGGCCCAAAACTGCTCATATTGCACCAATGTTCAAAATAATACAATAATCAATTTCTGAACCTTTTACTGGTCTATAAATTACTATACTGCTTCAATGTCACTCAACTTGCCGAGGAAACTTAACTTTACATACCTTATCTTTGAATATTCGTCCGTCGGACTAAGCTCGGCCGGTACTTCTACTGCTTTCTCCCAACTACATTCATAAATACGTCAATAAATACTAAATACAATGTTATTTCAAAAGGCAACGTCACTTTCGATATAGTTTATAGCCTAAACTTAGGCTTATCGAAAGACGGTCGGAAACTCGCTATTTTTCAGCGGCCCAGAAGGGAGAAATATTTACTTCTCAGCTAGGAACACATAGACATTAATTTAGAGCAATTCTACTTACTTTAGTTCGGCGGCTCGCCGATTCGTCGGCCGTATTTCGTGAAACTAACTCCGTAGAAATGCTCTCTGCTGCTAAATACTAGGGTATCTAGGATTAATTTGGGTTTGGGCAGCGTTTGGCAGCGTAATCGGATGAAAATATTTAATTTTCTTCGTCTTCCTCGACTTCACTGCGTTTCTCTGGAAATTTATAAGTGTAATATGATTTTAAACCGAAGTTGGGGCTTTATATACTTGGGCCTGGACAAGGGCAACGTGGCACGGAGCCATCGCGGAGGCCTCCCCTCCGTGACACGCTGCCATCGCGGAGGGGCTCTGCCTCGGCTCCTCCCGCGATGGTTCGATAGGTTTCTCGTCCGATCTTTTCCCGGGCCTTTCCCTAGCACGTATGGCGTTCAAATATGCTTAACCAACGTGCGAATAGGTCATCTAAGTGCCGGGAATTCTATGGGGTATAACATTCTCCCCCCCTTAGGAACATTCGTCCCCGAATGTATACTGCTGTCTAGAGAGCTGTTCACTCTAGTTTCTGGGAAAATTTTGGCAGAGTTTCCCCTGTAATATGGACTATCGCAACGCCCTGAAATGCAGAAAAGTCCAACACAGGCACTGCACACAATATTCTACAATCCACTGGACAACTGAATACCACTTCTTTCTTTATCATTTACAACATACAAGCCATAAAGTACTGCATAAATAATGATACGGACATACCTGTCGTCTGACTAAGCCTGAAATAAGTGAGGGTATCTGATTTTCATGTCTTCTTCAGCCTCCCACGTCATTTCTTCCCGATTTCTGTTACGCCACAAAACTTTGACAGATGCAACATCTTTAGTTCTCAAACTGCGAATCTGTCTGTCTAAGATAGCTACGGGAACCTCTTCGTAGGCTAACTCCTCTGTGACCTGAACATCCTGGACTGGAACTACTGTAGAAGGGTCCCCTACGAACTTTCTTAACATGGAAACGTGGAATACTGGTTGAACAGATGCTAATTCTGGAGGCAAGTTTAACTCATATGCCACGCGGCCTATTCTTCGCCGAATTTGGTACGGCCCAATGAATCTTGGGCTAAGCTTGCCTTTCTTGCCAAACCTCATTACCCCTTTCATCGGGGACACTTTCAGATATACCCAGTCGTTTACCGAAAATTCTAGATTTCTGCGCCGTCTATCTGCGTATGACTTCTGACGACTCTGAGCGGTCAGTAAACGTTCCCGGATAAGCTTTATCTTTTCTTCGGACTGCCGAACGATATCTGGGCCAACTAATGCTGATTCTCCTACCTCAAACCAGCCCACCGGCGATCTACACTTTCGCCCGTATAATGCCTCGAAAGGCGCCATCTGGATAGCTGAATGGTAGCTGTTATTATAAGAAAATTCGATTAACGAAAGATGTTCATCCCAGCTACCCCCAAAATCTAATACACACGCTCGTAGCATATCTTCGAGCGTCTGAATTGTACGTTCAGCTTGCCCGTCTGTCTGAGGATGGAATGCTGTACTCAGATTAATCTGCGTCCCCAGACCTTTCTTAAATGACTGCCAGAACCAAGCTGTAAACTGTGCCCCTCTGTCTGAAATGATAGATGCCGGCACTCCATGTAACCTAACTATTTCTCTGATATATAATTCGGCATAATCCTCAGCTGAGAAGGTAGCCCTCACTGGCAGGAAATGAGCTGATTTTGTCAGCCTATCAACTATTACCCAAATGGAATCATTTCTGCGTCTAGTACGGGGTAACCCTGTTACAAAATCCATGTTTATTGCTTCCCATTTCCACATAGGTACCGTTATCTCTTGCGTCAAACCGCCCGGTTTCTGGTGCTTGGCTTTTACCTGCTGACAATTAGAACATCTAGACACAAACTCAGCTATCTCAGCTTTCATACCTGGCCACCAATAGATATTTCTGATATCATGGTACATTTTCGTCGCCCCTGGATGAAGGGAATAGCGATCGTAGTGTACCTCGTGCATGATCTGTCCGCGAAGTCCTGAGACATTCGGGACACAAAGGCGGCCCTTACAGTGTAGCACACCACTCTCGGTTGTCTGAAAATCTGGCTCCTTGCCCTTCTGAACTCTATCTCTGAGCTGGACTAAATCAGGATCCTCATACTGTCGTTCTTTTACCTCTACAACTAATGATGATACTGCAGAATTCTGAATTACGGCCCCATTATTTTCTGTTTCCATTACTCGAACGGCTAGGCTAGCTAACTGATGGATTTCTTTGGCTAACTTCTGCTTCTCAGGTCGCAAATACGCTAAACTCCCCATTGACTTATGGCTCAGGGCATCTGCTACAACATTAGCTTTTCCGGGGTGGTATAGAATATTCACATCATAATCTTTCAACAATTCTAACCAGCGACGTTGCCGCAGATTCAACTCCCTCTGAGTGAAAATGTACTGCAAGCTCTTATGATCTGTGTAAATATCAACATGAACTCCGTATAGATAATGCCTCCACATCTTCAAGGCATGAATTACTGCGGCCAATTCTAGGTCATGGGTAGGGTAATTCTTTTCGTGTTTCCTCAGCTGCCTGGAAGCATATGCAATTACTCTACCATGCTGCATCAACACACATCCCAATCCGACACCTGACGCGTCGCAATAAACTGAATAACCTTCTGTGCCTTCCGGCAGTGCTAATACGGGAGCGGAGGTCAATCTATCTTTCAGTTCTTGGAAACTCTGCTCACATGCCTCCGTCCACTGAAACTTTGCTGCTTTCTGTGTCAATTTAGTTAAAGGTGCTGCAATGGTTGAGAATCCCTCAACGAACCTTCGATAATATCCTGCCAACCCCAAAAAGCTACGAACTTCAGTCGGGGTAGTAGGCCTAGGCCATGACTTAACTGCTTCTATCTTCTGCTTGTCTACCTGTATACCAGTATCTGAGACAATATGCCCTAAAAAGGCTACTGAGTTAAGCCAGAATTCACACTTCGAAAATTTTGCGTACAACTGGTGGTCCCTGAGAATCTGGAGCACTGCCCGCAAATGAGTCCGGTGATCTGCTTCGGAGCGAGAATACACCAGAATATCATCAATGAATACTATCACGAACAAGTCCAGGAAGGGTCTGAAAATACTGTTCATCAGGTCCATAAAAACTGCTGGGGCATTTGTTAGCCCGAAGGACATAACCAGAAATTCAAAATGTCCATATCGGGTCCTAAATGCTGTCTTAGGGGTGTCCCTCTCACGTACTCGGACCTGGTGATATCCGGACCGCAAATCAATCTTAGAAAAGTATCTGGCTCCCTGTAACTGATCAAATAGGTCATCAATCCTAGGAAGCGGATACTTATTCTTTACTGTAACTTTATTGAGCTGCCGATAATCTATGCACATTCGGAGCGAGCCATCTTTCTTTCTCACGAACAAGACTGGCGCACCCCACGGGGAAGTACTCGGCCTGATAAAACCTTTATCTAACAAGTCTTTAAACTGCTCCTTTAATTCTCTGAGTTCTGCAGGAGCCATACGATAAGGAGGTATTGATATTGGCTGAGTGCCTGGTAGCAAGTCAATAGCGAAGTCTATTTCCCTTTCTGGGGGAATACCAGGTAACTCATCAGGAAATACATCTGGGAATTCATTTACCACTGGGACAGACTGGAGTGTCGGAGATTCTGCTTGGACATCCTGAACTCTGACAAGATGGTAAATGCACCCCTTAGATATCAACTTTCTCGCCCGAAGGTAGGAAATAAACCTACCTTTTGGTGTCGCGGTGCTGCCCTTCCACTCCCGTACTGCCTCCCCCGGGAAATGGAATCGGACCGTTTTGGTCCAACATTCAACATTAGCAAAACATGGTACTAACCAGTCCATACCCACTATGGCATCGAAATCTATCATTTCTAACTCAACCAGATCTACCGTGGTCTGACGATCGGCAACCTCTACTGTACACCCGCGGTAAATTCGGCTAGCTGTGATGGAGTCACCGACGGGCGTAGATACTAAGAAGGACTGCTGTAATGATTCTGGTACAATACTAAACTTTCGTGCCACAAATGGAGTAATATAGGACAAGGTAGACCCTGGATCAATTAACACATAAGCAGGGTGTGAGCAGATAGTTAGCATACCTGTCACAACATCAGGCGATGCCTCTGAATCTTGCCTCCCTGGTAAGGCATATGTGCGGCTTGGACCCGCACCTGTACTGGAGGCCCCTGATCTGCCTCGACCCCTGCCTGCTAAAACTGGGGGCCTGCGCCCAGTTGAGGATGCTGTAGCTCGTGATCCTGTTGATGCCCTATCCTGTTTGTCCCGGTCCTCACGACCTCTGGCTGGGCAATCTCTCATCAAATGGCCTTCTTGGCCACAAATATAACATGCGGTGGAACCATACCTGCATGCTCCAGAATGGCGTCGACTGCATATAGGACAAAGTGGTAGGGTATACCTACTCTGCTCCGCCCTCCTCTATGACGGTGAGTCTGCCATCTGCGAACCTCTACCAGCCTCTGACTGCCCCCTGCGGCTGAATCTACCTCCCTGGGACTATGGTGGAGGCAGGGGCCTGGGCGGCCTGTCTGACAATCGTGGCCTGGGTCCTCCCCGGGCCTCTCTTTGTAACTCAGCTGGTCTATCCCGGCGACGCTGCTCCTGATTAACCCTTCTGATTTCCCGATGTCGCTGTCTGATGCCCTCAATATTCTGGGCAAATGCCTGGATTCGGGAAATATCGATATCTTCTCGCAGTGTGGCCGTGATACAAGTCTCAACATACTCTGGGTTCAACCCCATAATAAAACGGTGCACTCTGGATGCCATGGTATCCACAAAAGCTGGTGCATATCGAGCCAAAGAATCAAACCGCAAGGAATATTCCTGAACACTCATGGCCCCCTGTTCTAGATGTAGGAACTGGTCTACCCGGGCCTGTCGGATCTCCCGCGGCAAATAGTGATCCAGAAAGGCTCCTGAAAAGCTGGACCAGGTAGGAGGGGGAACATCTCTCCCTCGAGACCTCTCCCAGCTTTCATACCATAACACCGCAATATCTCGCAACCGAAATGCGGCCAACTCAACTGACTCAGTAGATGTAGCATGCATAACCCTGAAGATTCTCTGCATCTGATCCAGAAAATCCTGGGGGTCCTCTGTGCGGTCCGTGCTTGTAAACTGTGGGGGATTCAAGGCTAAGAACTCTCGGACCCTCGAACTACCGGGCCCTCCTGATGCTTCTGCAACTGTGGATGGCATTTGCTGCCGCTGAGCAGCCATCACCTGTGCTATCATAACTACAGCACTCCTAACTTCCTGATCGGAAGGTATCGGTATAGGGACTGCTGAAGATACTGTCACTCCAAACGGCTCCTGACGTGGTGGGGACTGCTAAGGAGGCTGAGATGAAGCCTCTGTAGGGCCCTCTGATCGGGCTGTCTCCAAATGAGGGGGGGGTATCCTGCTGGTGCCTTCCCCTGCTGCAATGTCTAAGCTGCGACCTGTGACGGGATGGCGCTGGTCTGACATTATCTGTAGCCAAAGAATATGATAAGATTTTGGGAATTCAACCCTATACTGTACAGCTCTATAGCACGACTAAATCAAAATAAGAGACAACAATCCTATCATGCCTTGCAGCCTCCTACCCATCGTATGTGGTGCACAACACATCCATGGACAGGACTCTACTTAGCACGGCTTGCAGACTCCCTAGGATACAACCTGGCTCTGATACCAAGTTTGTCACACCCCGCCTTGGGGGGGGGTACGACTGGCACCTGGTGCCCTACTAAGATCTGACCTGCTAGACTGTTAAGCCTGGGCGCGTCTGGCGCCTGGCTGGCTCTAACTCAGATTTCTAGAAACAAAGGGCTATATGACGGCTGTAAATATAGCCCCCCGGCCCATTGGCCTATCGCCTGCTGTACCTGTCTTGGCAGCTAACCAGAAATATAGTAACTCAGGGAAACCTATACGGGCCGACAAGGCCACCATGCTGTCTAGTTATCTGCTGCTTAATCAAAAAGCACAAAAAGAAGCTACGTGACCGGCAAGGTCACCACTACTGACAAGTATGGCCTCACACGACCATCACAGAAGTAAGAAAGAGTAAATGCAACTATACAACTGCACGGCCCCACACGACCGGCTCATCTGACCACAGGGATTACATACAGACTGCAAGCCTCTCGGAATAGTAATAGAACTGATCGGGACAGGGCCCCGACCTACCCATTCTATATACAACAAAAGGAACTGAACTACACCTCTAAAATTCAGCCTCCGGATGACTGGAGCTGAATAGTCAACCGCTGATAGGGAGTCACGTAGAATCACCTGCTCGTCTAGGAGTACCTGCAGGCAAGTAATGCAGCGCCCCACTGGGCGTCAGTACCGCTGGTACTGAGTATGTAAAGCAACTGAAATAATATAACTGAAACAACATCTGAAAGCAATAATATGACTGGTGAAGCTGAAGTAGGAGGAATAACTTAACTGTCTGATGATGTAGATCATACCTGTTCTTACTGATACCGAAGGAAGTAGGAATCATACCTGGAAGTGTATCATTCTACTACCAACCTACTCGCGTCTAATATAACATGGCATAATATACATAACATAACACAGCACATACAAACCTTACCCGGCCCCCATAAGCCGGGAGGTACAATCAACACAGAATCTATGCCCCTACCCCGGTCATCCCATCTCCTATAGTGGCTGTAAGCATCCTGCCGGTCCCTGGGTATGCACTTGGGCTCGCTGAGCCCCTGACTATAACTGTACCTGAGTCCGAAGGACTCTAAATCAACACCCCGGGCGTACCCGCTCGACGGGGGTGTATAAGGGCCGACCAAGGCACAATATGGGGAAACTGGCATCCCATCTTCGTCCCCTTGCGGGACGGCATATCACTCCGTAGAGTGACGTATCCTCGTCCTCTGGCGGACGAGTCGATACAGCTATTAACCCTGGGCGGTCAGGAATGCTAGGTAATCCAACCCCAATCAATACAACGGTCTCAACTAGTCATGCTGTCTATGTATCTCATAAGCCAAAACTAATAGGCGTAAGGTATTATATAAATCATGTACTGGGCTAAAAATAGCAATCTGTAGATGTCTGATACATGCTGTGGCAGGGAAGTATAAATATGAATATAGTTCCCTGTCTAACTGTACTGGGGCAAAGGCTATACAAGCGGGTGTTTCTGCTGAAGGCTATGCTGTTCACTAGGTTTCTGTATTAACATGATTTCCTATTTCTAACATGCTTTCTAAACCATATACAATTACTATTCTATATCTGGAATGCTTTACTGATGCTGCACTATCTTGCGAGGTTTCAGCTAAACACAACAATATCTTGGCAGGGCACATTATATCACATACTGAATATACGGCCAATCTTAATCATTTATATTCGAATCTATATCATACGGATAGGTATCGTACACGTTACGGCCCAAAACTGCTCATATTGCACCAATGTTCAAAATAATACAATAATCAATTTCTGAACCTTTTATGGTCTGTAAATTACTATACTGCTTCAATGTCACTCAACTTGCCGAGGAAACTTAACTTTACATACCTTATCTTTGAATATTCGTCCGTCGGACGAAGCTCGGCCGGTACTTCTACTGCTTTCTCCCAACTGCATTCATAAATACGTCAATCAATACTAAATACAACGTTATTTCAAAAGGCAACGTCACTTTCGATATAGTTTATAGCCTAAACTTAGGCTTATCGAAAGACGTTCGGAAACTCGCTATTTTTCAGCGGCCCAGAAGGGAGAAATATTTACTTCTCAGCTAGGAACACATAGACATTAATTTAGAGCAATTCTACTTACTTTAGTTCGGCGGCTCGCCGATTCGTCGGCCGTATTTCGTGAAACTAACTCCGTAGAAATGCTCTCTGCTGCTAAATACTAGGGTATCTAGGATTAATTTGGGTTTGGGCAGCATTTGGCAGCGTAATCGGACGAAAATATTTAATTTTCTTCGTCTTCCTCGACTTCACTGCGTTTCTCTGGAAATTTATAAGTGTGATATGATTTTAAACCGAAGTTGGGGCTTTATATACTTGGGCCTGGACAAGGGCAACGTGGCACGGAGCCATCGCAGAGGCCTCCCCTCCGTGACACGCTGCCATCGCGGAGGGGCTCTGCCTCGGCTCCTCCCGCGATGGTTCGACAGGTTTCTCGTCCGATCTTTTCCCGGGCCTTTCCCTAGCACGTATGGCTTTCAAATATGCTTAACCAACGTGCAAATAGGTCATCTAAGTGCCGGGAATTCTATGGGGTATAACATTATTTTATCCATAGATTCTAAAAATTCATAATGAAAGACGAAATGAATAAACTCAAATTATTACGAATAGGTCTTTCTAATTATAAATAAGTATGGACTCATTCGCTCATAGAAAATGGGATCAACTCCCCCATTGCGGATTGGTACTTATCGAGTATAGAATAAATCTTCTTCTCTTTGTTGCTACGAACATAATTGTTTCATTATTACCAACAGAATAGAACATCCTTGTTCGGAAATAATCGACTAAACAAGAGTGGTCCATAGGATAGTCATATTATAGTCTTTTCCAATGCAATAAAGTTACGTAGTGTCCATTTATCTTTTATATAAGGGGTATTTCCATGGGTTTTCCTTGGTATCATGTTCATACCGTCGTATTGAATGATCCCGGTCGGTTTCTTTCCGTTCATATAATGCATACAACTCTGGTTGCTGGTTGGGCCTGTTTGATGGCTCTGTATGAATTAGCGGTTTTTGGTCCTTCTCATCCTGTTTTTGATCCAATGTGGAGACAGGGTATGTTCGTTATACCCTTCATGACTCGTTTAGGAATAACCAATTCATGGGGCGGTTGGAGTATCACAGGGGGGACTGTAACGAATCTGGGTATTTGGAGTTACGAAGGTGTAGCTGGAGCACATATTGTGTTTTCTGGCTTATGCTTTTTGGCAGCTATCTGGCATTGGGTGTATTGGGATCTACAAATATTTTGTGATGAATGTACAAGAAAACCCTCTTTGGATTTACCAAAGATCTTTGGAATTCATTTATTTCTATCAGGGGTGGCTTGCTTTGGTTTTGGTGCATTTCATGTAACAGGATTGTATGGTCCCGAAATATGGGAGTCCAATCCTTATGGACTAACGGGAAAAGTACAACCTGTAAATCCAGCGTGGGGCGTGGAAGGTTTTGATCTGTTTGTTCCGGGAGGAATAGCCTCTCATCATATTGCAGCAGGAACATTGGGCATATTAGCGGGCCTATTCCATCTTAGTGTCCATCTGCCACAACATCTATACAAAGGATTGCGTATGCGAAATATTGAAACTGTCCTTTCCAGTAGTATCGCTGCTGTCTTTTTTGCAGCTTTTGTTGTTGCTGAAACTATGTGGTATGGTCCGGCAACTACCTCGATTGAATTATTTGGGCCCACTCATTATCAATGGGATCAGGGGTACTTCTAGCAAGAAATATATCGAAGAGTTAGTGCTGGGCTAGCAGAAAATCAAAGTTTATCAGAAGCCTGGTCTAAAATTCCTGAAAAATTAGCTTTTTATGATTACATCGGCAATAATCTGGCAAAAGGAGGATTATTCAGAGCAGGTTCAATGAATAAAGGGGATGGAATAGTGGTTGGATGGTTAGGACACCCTAGCTTTAGAGATAAAGAAGGGTGTGAACTTTTTGTACATTGTATGCCTACTTTTTTTGAAACATTTCCGATCGTTTTGGTAGACGGCGATGGAATTGTTAGAGCCGATATTCCTTTTAGAAGAGCAGAATCAAAGTATAGTGTTGAACAAGTAGGCGTAACTGTTGAGTTCTATGGCGGTGAACTCAACGGCGTCAGTTATAGTGATCCTGCTACTATGAAAAAATATTCTAGACATGCTCAATTAGGTGAAATTTTCGAATTAGATCGTGCTACTTTGAAATCCGATGGTGTTTTTCGTAGCAGTCCAAGGGGTTGGTTTACTTTTGGGCATGCTTTTGCTTTGCTCTTCATCTTCGGATACATTTGGCATGGTGCTAGAACCTTGTTCAGAGATGTTTTTGCTGGTATTGACCCAGATTTAGATGCTCAAGTCGAATTTGGAGCATTACAAAAACTTGGAGATCCAACTACAAAAAGATAGGCAGCCTGATACAACATTTCTTTGGTATCTTTCTTTAGCCCTTATTTTCTTTCTTTTACTTTTATTGACATAGGGTACCAGAGAAATCTTTATTTAAATCAACTTCGTTTTTACTCTTGTTCGTTCTTTATCTGGAAGATGATATACAAAAAGAAAATAAAAAGAAACAAATAGGTATGAAAGCTGTAATTGTAAACCATAATTGAATCTATGGAAGCATTGGTTTATACATTCCTGTTAGTATGGACTCTAGGGATAATTTTTTCGCTACCTTTTTTCGAGAACCGCCTAAAATTCCAACTAAAAAGAACTAAAAAGGTGAAATAATTTTTCATTATCTCAGTTGAAGTACTGAGCCTCCCGATATCGGGAGGCTCAGTACTTCAACTAGTCTCCATGTTCCTCGAATGGATCTTTTAGTTGTTGAGAAGGTTGCCCAAAAGCGGTATATATGGCGTACCCAGTAAAACTTACAAGTAAACCAGATATAAAGACGGTGACTAGGGTTGCTGTTTCCATTCTTATCATATTTATATAATTTCAAGACCCCAATGGATCTATGATAGGATCGTTTATTTACAACGGAATGGTATACAAAGTCAACAGATCTCAATGAATATAATAGGATTTATGGCTACAGAAACTTTTGAGAACAGTTCTAGATCTAGTCCAAGATGAATTGTAGTAGGAGATTTATTAAAACCATTGAATTCGGAATATAGTAAAGTAGCTCCTGGGTGGGGAACGACTCCTTTGATGGGTGTTGCAATGGCCTTATTTGCGGTATTTCTATCTATTATTTTGGAGATTTATAATTCTTCCGTTTTATTCGATGGAATTTCAATGAATTAGATTTATAAGAACCAGAAAGTGCTTGCTTTTGAGTCCAAAATGAATCATTTAGAGCTCCGATTTCTAGTCCATTCTATTTTCTTTTGGTAGTTCGATCGTGGAATTTCTTTGTTTCTGTATTTTCGGAGTATGAGTGTATGACTTGTTATAATTGATCCTATTGATAGTGCAGAGAATGGGTCTGTCATCTTGATAGAGATGGTTCTACTTCGTCAGATATTTATTCTAATATTTGGAACATGAAATAGATTAAGAAATATTTGAACTATGATTCATACTTAATATTCAAACCTCGTGTCCGGGTTCCAAAAAATTTTCAAACAAAGAATTTGAATTTCTAAATCGAAAGATTCTTTTCTTTCAACCCCTATTTATATTTTGACCAAAAGCAAAACCTTTCTTTGAATATTTAGTCATTCTATTTATTCAGGGAATAAGCGATGATATGAGGATTCTTACTTAGGGAATCCTTGATTTGATTAAGGTTAGTTTTTTTTTATTGAATGAATCATCGTGGTTCTAGTATGAATCTGAGGTTTTAATCGATTCATAGGGTCTTAACAAGAGAATTCCTATCAATAATAAAGAAAACAAATAATAAAAGCCATATTCCACAAAAATAAATTATAGGGAAAAGAGAATTCAAGAGGCCCATAAGTATCAAAAGAAATATAAAGACGATTGCGCCAACTTGATATTTTGGTATTATCGCCACAAAGAAGAGCTTTCAGATTTTCTGGAGAAGATGGAATCAGAACTTAAGAACTTGAAAACTTTCTATTCTATATCCGTTGCAACTAGTATTTGGGTGTTTTTGATTGAGCTGTACGAGATGAAAGTCTCATATACGGTTCTCAGAGGGGGAGTTCCACCTATCTCAATAAAGTATATGATTGGTTCGAAGAATGTCTCGAGATTCAAGCAATTGCGGATGATATAACTAGTAAATACGTTCCTCCCCACATCAATATAGTTATTTTTTAGGGGGAATTACGCTTGTTTTTTAGTACAAGTAGCTACTGGGTTTGCTAAGACTTTTTACTATCGTCCGACCGTTACTGAGGCTTTTGCTTTTGTTCAATACATAATGACTGAAGGCAACTTTGGTTGGTTAATCTGATCAGTTCATCGATGGTCGGCATGTATGATGGTCCTAATGATGATCCTGCATGTATTTCGTGTGTATCTCACCGACGGATTTAAAAAAACCTCGCAAATTGACTTGGGTTGCAGGTGTGGTTCTGGCTGTATTAACCGCATCTTTTGGCGTAACAGGTTATTCCTTACCTTGGGACCAAATTGGTTATTGGGCAGTGAAAATAGTAACAGGTGTCCTGACGCTATTCCTGTAATAGGATCACCTTTGGTCGAATTATTGCGCGGAAGCGCTACTGTGGGACAATCTACTTTGACGCGTTTTAATAGTTTACACACTTTTGTATTGCTGCTTCTTACTGCCGTATTTATGTTAATGCACTTTCCAATGATACGTAAACAAGGTATTTCTGGGCCTTTATTGAGAAAAGAAAAATATATCCTAAATATTTGTAATTAATCATTTATCACTTGGTGGAGGAATATATAGTATTTCATTGCTACAAGTATGGATTATTGAAAATAATAAGACATGAATTTGGATATTTCCCTTTAACTATTCATGTCAACTAAATGGGGGGATTGAAGGGAATTGTGTGAAGAGAAAATGGATTATGGGAGTGTGTGACTTGAACTATTGATTGGTCTAAGTAGATATATGCCTGCCACATGGGAATTCACAACCAAATGTGTCTTTGTTCCAATCGACGTGTAAGCCCTATACAGAGGATAGGCTAGTTCTCTTAAAGAGAATCTTTTCTATGATCAGGTCCGAATCATGTTGTACTTGAGCAGGCTCCATAAGATCCAGTATAAGTGAACTAGATAAAACGGAATCAATATTCCATTTGAACTAGTTCACTTATAAGATTTAATAGTATGTAAATGTATTCATTTCCTATGCATTTGCATTGACACGATCAATACTACTATCGGAGTGACAAGGGATCTAAAGAAGAAGAGAGGCTAGACTATATTAGTAACAACCAAACCTTGTATGTGTATCTAAAAACATTTTGGAGATAAATACCAATTAGAAGGTCTGAGACGAACCAGAAAGCACGTGATCATATCATGATCTGATTTTTAAGCCTACTTGGGTCTTGAGTATTTACTTGTAAGAATGAAATTCTTTGTTTTGTAATGGCTAGTTGTAACTCCATAAAAAAGAATTCCGTCAAATTTTTCTTACATTGAACCATTCCTATAGCATATATGTTTATGTGTAAATACAGGTACCATATATATATATTTTATATGGATATAGGGATTCATTTGGTTCTTTTTACTCTTGCTCGAGCTGGATGATTAAAAACTATCATGTCTAGTTCCCTCGGGGGATGGATCTATAAGAATTCACCTATCCCAATAACAAAAAAACCTGACTTGAATGATCCTGTATTAAGAGCTAAATTGGCTAAAGGTATGGGTCATAATTATTATGGAGAGCCCGCATGGCCCAATGATCTTTTATATATTTTTCCACTAGTAATTCTAGGTACTATTGCATGTAATGTAGGCTTAGCCGTTTTAGAACCATCAATGATTTGTGAACCGGACGATCCATTTGCAACCCCTTTGGAAATCTTACCTGAATGATATTTCTTTCCTGTATGTCAAATACTTCGTACAGTGCCCAATAAATTATTGGGAGTTCTTTTAGTGGTTTCAGTACCTACTGGATTATTAACAATACCTTTTTTATAGAATGTTAATAAATTCCAAAATCCATTTCGCCGTCCAGTAGAGACGACTGTCTTTTTGATTGGTACCGCAATCGCCCTTTGGTTGGGCATTGGTGCAACATTACCTATTGATATCCCTAACTTTAGGTCTTTTTAAAATTTTTGAATTGATTCAATTGTGAAATAACACGACATGTGTATCTAGGGAATAGTTTCTTCAAAGCGAATTCTCCCTAGATACATCTATTCAATTTCATTTTGAATTTATTTCTAATATATGATATATTAATTGAGCTAAAGATTTTATATCTAGTTTGAGTAAGTAAGTCCAATAGATTTAAAACATATTTTTTGCTAAATAAATTACAAAATATTTTTCTAAAATGCCCAATATCCTTTTTATATCTTCGCTACGAAAAAGTTCAATTTTCATAAGATCTTCTTGGTTGTTATTCAAAAGGTCCAATAATGTATATATATTGGACATTTTGAGGCAATTATAGATCCTGGAAGGCAATTCTGATTGGTCAATAAAAATTGATTTGCTATTTTTTTTTGTTTTTTTATGAGTTTAGCCAATTTATCATGAAAGGTAAAAGGGGATAATGGAACCGTGTGTTGATTGTACTATAAATATAAGTTGTCTTCCTCCATATGTAAAAAGGGAATAAATAAATCAATTAAATTTGGGGATGCTTCATGAAGTGCTTTTTTCGGAGTTAAACTTCCGTTTGTCCATATTTCGATAAAAAGTATCTCTTGTTTTTCATTCCCATTCCCATAAGAATGAATACTATGATTCGTGTTTCGAACATGCATGAATACATCATTTATAGGATAACTTCCATCTTGAAAGTTATGTGGAGTTTTTATAAGATATCCACGATTTCTCTCTATTTGTAATCTAATACGAAAATCAATTGGTTCCGTTAAACTAGCTATATGTTGTGTATTATCAACGATTTCTACATAAGGCGGTAAGATGATATCTTGAGTAGTTACATATCCAAGAACCTTGAAACAAATACATGCGTCAGAAGTTCCACATAGATTACTTCTCAATACAATTTCTTTCAAATTCATTAAAATTTCATGTACCGATTCTTGAGTGCCTGTTATGGTAGAATACTCATGTGGTACTTTCTCAGATTTTACATGTGTGATACGCGTTCCTTCTATTTCTCCAAGTAAATCTCTTCGTATTGCAATGCCTATTGTGTCGGCTTGGCCTTTGATAAGTGGAGACAGAATAAAGCGTCCATAATAAAGGCGTTTACTGTCTGTTCTTGATTAAACACACTTCCACTATAGCATCCGAGTAGATACTATTACTTTCTCTCAAACCATAGTACTATTATTTGATTAGATCATCGAATCTTTTAGTTCTCTTGAGATTTCTTCAATATTCAGTTCTACACACGTCTTTTTTTCTGAGTTCTACAACCATTGTGTGGCATAGGAGTTACATCCCGTACGAAAGTTAATAGTATAACGCTTCGACGAATAGCTCATAATGCTGCATCTCTTCCAAGACTGGGACATTTTATCATGACTTCTGCTCGTTGCATACCTTGATCCACTACTGTACGGATATCGTTTGCTGTTGCGGTTTGAGCAGCAAACGGTGTTCCTCTTCTCGTACCTTTGAATCCAGAAGTACCAGCAGAGGACCAAGAAACTACTCAACCCCATACATCTGTAACAGTGACAATGGTATTATTGAAACTTGCTTGAACATGAATAACTCCCTTTGGTATTCTACGTGCACCCTTACGTGAAACAATACGTCCATTCCTACGCGAACTAATTTTTGGTATTGCTTTTTCCATATTTTATCATCTCGTAAATATGACAGAGATATATGGATATATCCATTTCATGTCAAAACAGATTCTTTATTTGTACATCGGCTCTTCGGGCAAGTCTAATTATCCCTGTCTTTGTTTATGTCTCGGGTTGGAACAAATTACCATATTTCGTCCCCGTCTACAGATTAGTCGACATTTTTCACAAATTTTATGAACGGAAGCTCTTATTTTCATATTTCTCATTCCTTACCTTAATTCTGAATCTATTTCTTGGAAGAAAATAACTTTCTTGAAATTTTTCATCTCGAATTGTATTTCCACGAAAGGAATGGTGAAGTTGAAAACCTAATCCTTCAAATCTTTGTTGTGGAGTCGATAAATTATATGCCCTTTGGTTGAATCAGAAGGACTTACTTCAATTTTGACTCTATCTCCTGGCAGTATCCGTAGAAAACTATATCGGACCTTTCCTGAAATAGAATTTTGAATCAGATCTAAACGAACCCGGAACAGACCGTTGGGAAGCGATTCAGTAATTAAAGCTTCAGGACTCCATTTTGGTTCTTAAAGTTCCCTTGAGGTATCAACTAATGAGAAAATATTAGACAACCCCCCCTTTTTATTTTTCACAAATTTCCTAAATAGGAAGTTTCGAATCCAATTTGGATATTATAAAGGATTACCAAATATAACACAAAATATCTCCACCTATTCCTTCTAGTCGAGCCTCTCAGTCTGTCATTATACCTCGAGAAGTAGAAAGAATTACAATCCCCATGCCACCTAAAATTCGCGGAATTCGTTGATAATTAGAATTGATTCGTAGACCAGGTCGACTGATTCGTTTTAAATTTAAAATATTTCTATAGGGCCTTTTCCTATTCCTTCTATGTCGCAGGGTTAAAACAAAAAAATATTTTTTGTTTTCTCGATGTCTTCGATAAAACCATCTCGTAAAAGTATTTGAACAATATTTTTGGTAATATTAGTAGATGCTATTCGAACCACCCTTTTACGATCCATATCAGCATTTCGTATAGAAGTTATTATCTCAGCAATACTATCCCTAACCATGATGAACTAAAATTATTGGGGTCTCCAAATTTGATATAATCAACGTGTTTTTTACTTAGTTATTTTTGAATATGATATGAATTATTAAAGATATATGCGTGAGACACAATCTACTAAATTAATCTATTTTTTTTCAAATACCCCACTAGAAACATATCACAATTTCATTTTATAATACCTCGGGAGCTAATGAAACTATTTTAATAAAATTTAATTCTCTCAATTCCCGGGCGATTGCACCAAAAATTCGAGTTTCTTTTGGATTTACCTCTTGATCAATAAAAACTGCAGCATTGTCATCATATCGTATTATCATCCCGTTGTCACGTTTGAGTTCTTTATAGGTACGCACAATTACAGCTCTGACTACTTCTGATCTTTCTAGGGGCATATTTGGTATTGCTTCTTTGATCACATTAACAATAATGTCACCAATATGAGCATATCGACGATTGCTAGCTCCTATGATTCGAATACACATCAATTCTCAAGCCCCGCTGTTATCCGCTACATTTAAATGGGTCTAAGGTTGAATCATTTGTTTAATCCATTCTTTGAATGCAAAGGGCGAAGAAAAAAAAAGAAATATTTTTGTCCAAAAAAAAAAAGAAACATGTGGTTTTGTTTCATATCTAAGAGCCCTTCGTACATTTTTTTCTATTCCATTATGAAATAATGAATTGAATTCGTATAGGAATTTTGGATGCTTCTAGTGAATAGCCCTTCTGACTATATTTTCTGTTACTCCACCCATTTCATAAAGTATTCACCCCGGTTTAACAAAAGCTACCCAATATTCAGGGGATCCTTTTCCTGAACGCATACGTGTTTCTGCTGGTCTTAGTGTAACTGGTTTGTCTGGAAATATATGTACCCATATGTTTCCACCACGACGTGCATTTCTTGTCATTGCTCGTCGTCTTGCTTCTATTTTGTCGAGATGTAATCCAAGCAGGTTCAAGTGCTTAAAGAGCATATTTACCGAAAGAAGTATGATTACCTAGATAAGATATTCCCTTCATTCTTCCTCTATGTTGTTTACGGAATCTGGTTCTTTTAGGGTTATAGTTGATGGTTGTTTCTTAATTCCATCTCTACAGAACTGGACCTGAGAGTTTCTTCTCATCCAGCTCCTCGCGAATAAAAGGATTCCAAAAAATTCAATTTGAATTAAGCTAGAATAGTCAATATTAAGTTAAGATATATTTATTTATTGAGTAATACCTTGAACGCGGGCTTCTTTGAGATTTCATTCAATCTATTAGTAATTTGTATATCTTGTTTGAATAGATAACTAAACTTTTTAGTTTTCTAAATAGAAGTATAAAAAAATTGTATTATTATACCAAATCCTTATTTTGTCCTTTATTGTATTGTCCTAAATTTTGCAATATAAAAAGTTTTCGCGGGCGAATATTTACTCTTTCAATCCCTATTTCATTTGTAGGGTTAACTCGTGACTTCTCAGATCTCAGAATACATGAATTAATCTCTAGTTCTTTCCGCCATCCCGACTAGTGAATCATTAAGATTCTTTTTTCAATAGAATCTTTTGCATTCACAAGTTCCGTCGTTCCCATCACTTCTTACTTAATGGTTAGGTATGAATTCTACAATGGAGCTTAGAATGAAATTGGTTCTTGAGTCAATCTTCTCAGTCTTTAATTGCTCGAAGCTCTTGATTTTTTGTTCTATTTCTATAATAAGATTCTTTTTATTATGGTAAGAATGTGTATTGATGCTTTATTACACTGCCTTTTATGAGATTACTCATAGACCTTACATATTAGAATTTTATATCATTGGTATTCTTTTTCTTTCTTTCTCACATCTTTCCATTTATCCACATCTTTTTTGTCTATTTTTCTTTACAATTCGAATCATATTTCTTTTTTTGTTTATGAAAAAGATTTCAGTTGCTACAAAGATATGACCTATATATCATATCTTGACTGGTTCTTTAGATCCAGATAATGCGAAGTGATGGGTTGGTTATTAGTTCTATAGTTTTTAGTTCATACTATGTGGGCTGGTCTTTTTTAATCCTAACCCTAAAAAAACCAACGAGTCACACGCTAAGCATAACAATTATATCAAATGGTCAATCGAATTTTTATTCAACCATATAGAATTAAGAATTAGAAATGTTCCTCTTGATTTATTAGAAAAAGAATGAATTGGTCTTTTTTTGTTCAATCATTGGATAGAAGCGAAAGACATGTAGTAAAATTATTACTCGTCTAGAAATATCAAAATTCTTATGCCCAATACTCCATATATAGTTCGAACTGTATAAGAGAAATAATCAATTTTATCTCGAATAATTTGTAGGGGAACCCTACCTTCTCTGATCCATTCGACATGTGCAATTTCTTTTCCGTCGATACGCCCCTCAATTTGTATTTGAATTCGTTTTGTATCTGCTTGTTCTATTAATTCAATAGCCTTTTTCATTTCTTTTCAAAATGAAACTCTATTCTTTAGTTTCCCATCTATAAATTCTGCAAGAATATTAGGGTTTCCGTAAGGTTTTGCAATTCATGTGACGGCAATGTTCAGTTTTCGGTTAACACAATTAAATTATTTTTGTATGGTCATTTGTAATTCTTCGACTCCGCGCGGTCAACATTCTAATAAAAATTTTGGGAATCCCATAAAGATTATGACCTGGATCAGATCGATTCTTTTTTGAATCTCTATACGTGCAATTCCCTCGACGCCAGAGGACGTTCTCATATTCTTATGTACATAATTCTTGATACAATCTCTTATTTTTTGATCTTCTTGTAAACCTTTAGAATAATTTTTTGGTTGTGAAAACCAAAGGGAATGATGACCTTGGGTTGTACCCAGTCTGAAACTAAGTGGATTTATTTTTTTTCCCATAATGCCCACTATTATAAATATCACAATACGTCATAGCTGTAGATTTTTTTTCCATTTTGTTTTTTTAACGAATACATCTCGAAATATTCATCATCTAAATATACATCTTTCATTACAATAGTTATATGACAGGTCGATCTTTTTATTGAAAAACTACGTCCTCGAGCTTGAGGTTTCAATTTCTTCACAGTAGAACCCCCATTGACTTCGGCTTTACTAATGAAAAAATTTGTTTTGCTGGAACCCATATTGTAACTAGCATTTGCTGCTGCAGAATAAACCAATCCCAAAATGGGATAACATGCTCCATAGGGAATGAGTTCTAGTATCATAACCGTTTCCTTATAGGAACGTCCACGAATTTGATCAATTACTCTTCGTGCTTTGTCAGCAGACAT
>JASDFA010000003.1:102480000-102487500 GCA_035772735.1 Datura wrightii
GAAAGAAAAGACAACGAAATGAGAGAATATCAGATTCTATTTCTTTGGATCTGAGCTGAATCTTGTCTATTTCAACCCCCCTCGATTCGCATTTGACTTTTGAGCCTTTCAACAATTAACCAATTTTACCTTTCGAATATGTATTACGTATTCAAATTCGTTTGAACAAGAGGAGAAAAAAAAGAGGAGATAGAATCCAATTCTGTTAGACACTTTATCTAAGAACAGAAAATCTACCCATCTAGAACATAGATGGGGTATATCTCGCCAAACTAGATAAAGCTATTATTCTAATCTAGACTCTAAAAGAATACGTATGTTGATTCATATCAATTAATTAGAAATTAATTCTAGGGAAGAGAGACCCATACAAATTAATCATGTGCCAGGAACCAGATTTTAACTGTTGACACGAGGATTTTCAGTCCTCTGCTCTACCAACTGAGCTATCCCGGCTATTACCAATCCATATTTGGATTGGTAACACGAGGATTTTCAGTCCTCTGAGTTATCCCGGCTATTCCCAATGCGGTATCCTCATTATTAGTATAATACTGGTTATAGAACTTGTCAACAAAAAGGACAAAAGTCGATTAAAATTTTTTATCAAAGCCAGAGAATTTCTTCGATCCTCAAAAAGATGACTTTGTAAGTTTCAGTATGAGTAATGATATTGTATTGATCGGGAATCATTCAACTAGGGATTCCTTACTCAAATATGTTCATTTCTATGTGTATCATATATCACAAGACTTGTGATAATAGAATGCCATTTACGCTAAAATCCATTTCTCAAAGAATAGAGTGAATGAGAAACATAAGGAATTTTGAACCGCTAAGGAAAGGGGGTGGGATAAATAGTTGGGGAGTGAAATAGTCTTTTTGGGGATAGAGGGACTTGAACCCTCACGATTTTTAAAGTCGACAAATTTTCCTCTTACTATAAATTTCATTGTTGCCGGTATTGACATGTAGAACGGGACTCTATCTTTATTCTTGTTCGATTAATTAGTTCTTCAAAAGATCTATCAGACTGTGGAGTGAATGATTTGATCAATGAATATTCGATTCTTTCTTCAATGTAGAATCGAGTCACACCAATTCTTCTATTTTTTATAGAAAAAATACGGATTCGGGTTGTTATTAATCATTTGATATAGTATTCAATACGTATGTATATATGTTTATCCGTCACTTCATTCTTTTTCTTTCTGAAGTGTCGATGTAAAGATTCCTCTACCAATGCATTTAACTCCATTTGTTAGAATAGCTTCCATTGAGTCTCTGCACCTATCCTTTTTTTCTGAACCTTTGTTTATTTTCAGAAAACAGGATTTGGCTCAGGATTGCCCATTTTTGTTAATTCCGGGATTTCTCTGAATTTGAAAGTGATCACTTAGTAAGTTCCATACCAAGGCTCAATCCAATTAAGTCTGTAGCGTCTACCAATTTCGCCATATCCCCCTTTCTTTTTATTTTGAGATTAGGATCTCGTTGTGATGTCATTCCTTTTTCTTTTTCTTTCATTTATACTGGAACTATTGAATTCATTAGATACCGATTCCTATCTCGAAAACATGTTTTCTACTCTTTGATTTTCTTAACTATCTTCTATAGGAGACCTTTTTTTGTCCAATCAAAAATGATTTTATCATTTCGAAATCCGCAATTCAATATAGATGGATATATACCCCATCTATATGTCTCTCTTCCTGGCATTTTGCCATTCAATTTGGAATACTTAAACGATCGATTCTTGTTTTTTATCTTCACTTTCGCCTGAAAGCGGAGGAATGTCTCATTAGTTATAACAAACCATTCCGTTAAACAACTAGAATTTGAAATAAATATAGAATGAGATAGATATATGATATAGAATCTAATATAGAACTGTAATAAAAAGGATTTCAAATGCCAAAAAAAGAAATGAAAATGAATATTTACCATTCAAATTGAAAATTAAAATCAAAGAATATTAACAATATTTACAATCACTATTTAATAATATTAGTATTAGAATTATTATTAGAATTGTGATAAATCGAAATTCTATATCGCTATATTAATCCTTATGTTCTAGAATATTCAATATAATATTGAATAGTTAATAACTAAGATTCCAATTCCAGTAGTTTAGTGAATTACTATGCATATAAGATTTCTGTGATGTGGGCCCGCTTAGCTCAGAGGTTAGAGCATCGCATTTGTAATGCGATGGTCATCGGTTCAATTCCGATAGCCGACTTTTCCCTATTCTTTTTTTTATTCCATTTTTTAGATGATTGATAATGTTCCTTTGAAATCAAAGAATATTCAAATAGCGCCTTCCTCCTTATCCAAAAGCTATCAATTTATTATAGGAACTTACAATTATGTCAGGAAAGGATTATATATATAATAGAAGGGGTTCTGTATATTTATCCAATTCATCCCATTCTTCTTTATAGTATTTTCTTTATAGTATTTATAGTAATAGTACAAGTACACTATTTCAGTAAACTTCGCTTCATTTAGTTCAGTTTAGTTTTAGTTTAGGTTTATTCTGTAAAATAAAATTCACTAAAAAATAAAATCAATAGAAATAAGAATTAATTCGAAATACTAAATAAGAAATAAGAATAAGGAGTCTTTATGTCGCGTTACCGAGGACCTCGTTTCAAAAAAATACGCCGCCTGGGGGCTTTACCAGGACTAACTAATAAAAAGCCTAGGACTGGAAGTGATCTTAGAAACCAATCGCGTTCCGGGAAAAAATCTCAAAATCGTATTCGTCTAGAAGAAAAACAAAAATTGCATTTTCATTATGGTCTTACAAAACGACAATTACTTAAATACGTTTGTATCCCCAGAAAAGCCAAGGGGTCAACAGGTCAAGTTTTAGTACAATTACTTGAAATGCGTTTGGATAACATCCTTTTTCGATTGGGTATGGATTCAACTATTCCCGCAGCCCGTCAATTAGTTAACCATCGCCATATTTTAGTTAATGGTCGTATAGTAGATATATTGAGTTATCGCTGCAAACCCCGAGATATTATTACGGCAAAGGATGAACAAAAATCTAGAGCTCTGATTAAAATTTCTCTCGATTCATCCCCTCATGAGGAATTACCAAATCATTTGACCCTTCACCCATTCCAATATAAAGGATTAGTTAATCAAATAATAGATAGTAAATGGGTCGGTTTGAAAAAAAATGAATTGCTAGTCGTAGAATATTATTCTCGTCAGACTTAAACCTCAAACTAAAACCAAGGGTTCAAAAAATTTTCTTCCCTTTAGGCGAAGTAAATTAACCCAAGGTTAAGTAAGTTAAGTAAGATAAATCCGAGTTTGATCTGGATTTCCCCCATTTTGGTATCATAGACCAAGGATCTATTTTCATTCCTTGTCTACTCTTTTCTTTCCAGTATTTTGATTATGATTATTTTTTAGTATTCTATTTTACGCGTCACAGCAATTAAGAATTGAGAATCTATATCTTTAGATCAAAGAAGGGTCTAGCTGTTGGAATAATGGTATCCATTGCTATTTGAGTCCTTGTTGTTAGTAAAATTGGAGAATTAAGCGAAGGTACGGAAAGAGAGGGATTCGAACCCTCGGTAAACAAAAGCCTACATCACAGTTCCAATGCTACGCCTTGAACCACTCGGCCATCTCTCCTACATAATGATTATGACCCCAAAACTGAGTGAATAGCGAGTCAGTCATAATCCATATTCCATTATTGGTTAGGTACGACCAATCCATTTTAACTGAAAATTTTTCAAATTCGTTTATAGAAATTCATAAAAAAATTTAGATTTGATTTTATAGTGTATACCCGTTATGTACACAAAATTGGCAGTTATTCTATTTTCATCATAGAATGATCATTCGATCTTTTTTCTTCTTTGTAATTTGTATCATGATTCAATCAAAATTTGTCGAGTTCTTCTAATTTGTAACTTCACCGAAATTGGAATAGTTCCTATACTACTACATTAGTATGAAATCGAATCGCCTTGAAATATTTCTTATTTCTTATCGATTCCTGTCAAAAAGGAACAATTGGAATAGAGGATTCATATCTTTTGTTTTTTCTTAAAAAAAAGAAGTTTTTATGTTATTTCGTACTATACAATTCTTTACTTTGTGGGATCTTTTTCCCACGAGAGGTAATGAGAAGAATTCTAGAATGGATTGCTACCTATGCCTAGATCACAGATAAATGGAAATTTTATTGATCAGACCTTTTCAATTGCAGCCAATATCTTATTACGAGTAATTCTGAAAACTTCAGGAGAAAAAGAGGCATTTACCTATTACAGAGATGGTGCGATTTGATTCTTTTTTTATTTCATATATTATTCATTTCTCTCAGTCTGACGAGGATAAAAACACGTGATTCGAGAAAATTTGTGAAAACAAAATCTACGCTTTTTGAAGGTGAAGTTTGGAAATAGAACAATTCCTTCTGTCGTGTATCCTCGATTAATGCAACCTCAGATGCTATGTTTCAATTCTCGATTCTAGTATTAAGCGAAAGGTTACACCTAGAGGTTTTGTATTACGGGTCAATCCTACTCTACTAGCCCTAATAGGCAGCATAAGGGAAGAAGCGCTACACCTAGGAATCAACAACACGAAAACTTTATTCTAAGTCGGCCCTTTCCTTAGCGGGCTTGGGACTAAAAGAATGGTTGGGACAACAAACATCCATCTCGTTCGTCCTTTGGATACCCGTATAACCATCCAAGGCTATTGAAGTGACTAATTCCTGGAAATTAGGAGGCGTTAAAAACAAAGAAATTGTTGGAGTTATCTTATCATTTCTATCTAGTCCCACTAGGCTTGATGTTAAGAAAGAATCTCTTTCAAGAAGGTTGGCTAGAGATTTCTTGTAAAAACACTAGCCCTGCTAAGTTCATAATGAGAATATTTTCATCGTTGAATCTTTTTTGATTCTATGTATTATTCTCATTATGCACATAAGGGAGGAGCCGTATGAGGTGAAAATCTCACATACGGTTCTGGAACGGAGATTCTTTCAATTGAATGACGACCGTAACAGATGTCAGATCAATACGAAGGAAATTATGCGGAAGCTTTGCAGAATTATTATGAAGCTATGCGACTAGAAATTGATCCCTATGATAGAAGTTATATACTCTATAATATAGGGCTTATCCACACAAGTAATGGAGAACATACGAAAGCTTTGGAATATTATTTTCGAGCACTAGAACGAAACCCATTCTTACCACAAGCTTTTAATAATATGGTCGTGATTTGTCATTACGTGCGACTATCTCCACTATAGAAAGAAAAAAAAGAAAAATCTAGTAAAGTAACTACTAGAACCAAATAGGCTTTCTACATATGCATCGTCTAAAACAACGATTTTTATCAGCTGTAGCAAAGAAAGAAACTTCATAGAAGGCAAAATAGGAAAAAATAAAAATGCCTAGCAACTTTTTTCTATGGATAGGATATAAGGCTTTAATTGATAGAGATAGAGGAAGCACCGTAAAGATCAATTAGCTAGGTTTTGGGCCGATACAATAATAACTGCGTACTTATCTCATCATGTGAGATAAAAATTAGGAATTAACTTATGTAATATAGTCGATCCACTAAAGTCTTGAGCAGCGGTGTAGGATCAGATCCCAAAGATAGTAAGTATTTTCTTTCTTATGAAAGAAAGTCTTTTTCAAAGATTCTATATAAATTTATCTATGAAACCGAGATAGTTACCTTTCATAAAATTCTAACACTAGTAGAAATGCCTATGCTTTATTCTTCTGAAGGTGGGAAAAAAGATAAAACTAAATAAACGGATTATTCATCCAAATTTTAGTTTGAAACTCATGTAATTAACCTATTTTTCTTTTGGTTAACCCTAAAACTGGGATAGATCCATGAGAAATCTTATTAGATTTTATTAGATATGGTATAGATCAAAATGGGACACCAAAAGAATTAACTGTTGAGCCGTATGAGGTAAGAAATTCTCAAGTACGATTCTAAGGGAAGGAATTGAACTACCTATTCTGGCCGGGGAGAACAGGCCATTCAACAGGGAGATTCTGAAATTGCAGAGGCTTGGTTCGATCAAGCCGCTGAGTATTGGAAACAGTTATAGCGCTTACTCCCGGTAATTATATTGAAGCGCATAATTGGTTGAAGATCACGAGACGTTTCGAATAAAAGAAGACCTGGTTTATTTATTATCCTTTATTTAGAATAGAATCTTAGTCTATTATTTTATTAGAATTTAGATATTTGTTATAATTAATTGTTTGTTGGATCGATCAAATCAGTTAACTAAAAAACAGATCATTCCTTTGCTTTTGGAAGACCCAATGACATAATTTCATTATCTCCCTTCTAAGCCTTCTATTTCACTTCTATTTCATCTGCTATTTTTTAGGAATAAAATAGGATACACAGATAGAGTACAAAATAGACTTCTTTTTATTATATTTATATATTAAATTAAACAAAATTCTTATTATTAAAACTAATAAAAGAAAAGCTCGAATCACTAAATATATATGCCGGGGATGTCTCTTAGTAATGTCTAATGGCTACTCGCGTGATTTGGAATAGAGTAATTAAAATCTTCTAGGTAAAAAATTAAAGAGCTCCATCTAATAACTTCTATGAATATACACTAGGTTGCACAAAAAAGTCTTTTTTGGATCAATCCAAAGTCCAAAAAGGTTTTAAAAGGTTAAAAGGTCCGTTGAGTGCCTCAAGTCTATGTCATAATAGATCCGAACACTTGCCCCGGATCGACTTCCAGATCATAATTTCTCTAGTAAATAACTAAAGAAAATCGATAGATGGGAGGTAGAAAAATCGAAGAGAAATGAACTAATTATAGAAATATCTCTCTATTTATAAGGTTCACTAATTATTTGACTGTTGGCGGGTCTCTTTGTATGTGTTGTCCAGAAAGAGGAGGACTCAATGATTATTCGTTCGCCGGAACCAGAAGTTAAAATTTTGGTAGATAGGGATCTCGTAAAAACTTCTTTCGAGAAATGGGCCAGACCGGTCATTCTCAAGAACAATAGCCAAAGGGCCTGATACTACCACTTGGATCTGGAACCTACATGCTGATGCTCACGATTTCGATAGCCATACCAGTGATTTCGAGGAGATCTCTCAAAAAGTATTTAGTGCACATTTCGGTCAACTCTTCATCATCTTTCTTTGGCTGAGCGGCATGTATTTCCACGGTGCTCATTTTTCTAATTATGAAGCGTGGCTAAGTGATACAACTCACATTGGGCCTAGTGCCCAGGTGGTTTGGCCAATAGTGGGCCAAGAAATATTAAATGGTGATGTAGGCGGGGGTTTCCGAGGAATCCAAATAACCTCTGGTTTTTTTCAGATTTGGCGAGCATCTGGAATAACTAGTTAATTACAACTCTATTGTACAGCAATTGGGGCATTGTTCTTTGCAGCGTTAATGCTTTTTGCTGGTTGGTTTCATTATCATAAAGCGGCGCC
>JASDFA010000003.1:102497500-102500000 GCA_035772735.1 Datura wrightii
CATAGAATGAAGAGATTCTATTTGTCTACTGAACTAAATTCTTGGAGAAAAAATAATTTGCTGCTTAATCCCGCTTACTAGATTTCTCGTTTGTTAATTTCCTGTCTTGGTGGGAGGGAGATAAGGATATCTCGTCTTAACAATGAATCAAATAAAAGTGAAAGAAATCGAATTTCACACCTTTTTCCTTTTCTGACGGACCAATCATTCCCTGAAAAAATCCTACTCTTCCTTATTATTTTGATTTTCTGTATTTATTACTTTTTTATTTACAAATTTCTAAATAAAAAAAGAAAATTCTAAATAAAATTCGAAATACTAAATAATCTAAACTAAAATAATCGAAATAAATTCAATTGAAATAATTCAAAAATAAAAAATAATACTACTACTAGATTTCTAATGGCGATTCTAATGAATAATTCATCAATGACGAATAAAAAATAATTCTATGCAAGTCTGAAAGGGGGAAAGATCCCTCGGATAGAATCATTCGATTATATTGACAATTTCAAAAAACTGATGATACTATGATCATAGTATGATGGTCGTTGGTCAAGCAGGCCCCCATCGTCTAGTGGTTTAGGACATCTCTCTTCCAAGGAGGCAGCGGGGATTCGAATTCTCCTGGGGGTAGGGTACTACGAAAGGAAGTTGATCATGGATTACCAATAAGTCTAAAATTGATTCTTCCTGGGTCGATGCCCGAGCGGTTAATGGGGACGGACTATAAATTCGTTGGCAATATGTCTACGTTGGTTCAAATCCAGCTCGGCCCAATAATTCGCCAATCCGCCATGAGATGATTTAACCCCCTTTGTACTTCAGAAATACCCGATCCGGAGATAAAAGAGAATCAAATTTTCTGTTAGATCCCGTATTTCCCAGGGATTGTAGTTCAATTGGTCAGAGCACCACCCTTTCAAGGCAGAAGTTGCGGGTTCGAGCCCCGTTAGTCCCGACGGATCCAATAAATATATCAATAAATCTCTCCCTTTTTATGAAGGGTACCGGGGACAGAATTTCATTGTCAAAGCAAAGGGGAAATCCTTATTTCTTTTTTCTTTCCCTTTGGTCAGAGAAAGATATATGCGGTTGGATTAGTACAATTATTGGTAGCATTATAGTTAGTATTCCAAGAAATGCTGGCTTTTTTCGATTGTCCCCGATGCATGTAATATAATCGAGTACTATACCTTTTTGAGGCGTGCATACACAAAGGTAATTCCTTTCTTGTCCAATACAAAATTGAATATAATAAAATACTCTCCAGAAAAAACAAAACAAAAACAATTTATTTTTCTGGCTACTGATTTATGGAACCTCACTTACTAGTTTGAAGGGGAAAAATTGATTTCAGGCAAATTGCACACTGAGCTTTTGGTATAGGTGACCCGGGGCTAATAATCTATGAAGAAAGGAGGGGGAAGGACAGATCAACCAAAGATCCTACTCTTCTTAGAAAGGGGAATGAATCATTTTTCCGATTTTTAATTTTGTTTTAAGGCCCCATCGACGAAAGAACATATCAAAAAATAGTAAATTTGATGAATATTCATTTTATATGATCTCATCTTTATCACACTTCTTTGTCTTCCAAGTCAAAAAGGGTTTAGAACGAAACTCTTTTCTTTTTCCATTTAGCTTTTATTGTTTGTTTGGGTTTGTAACTATGTGACCACTGGAAGTGGAAGAGCTATTTGATGAGACTTCATCAGATGATTGTACAAGAAGGAACTAGATAGATTAGAGAGAAAAGTATCATACTTCAATTTTTATTTTGAATAGAAAATTTCAATTCTGTTTTTGTAGAGCACAACCTATGTTGCCCCGAATAGAACATAGAACGACAATAAAACAATAAAAGAGAAGAAAGACGGATATTATAGATATCTCCACACGTGTTTAAGCCATACAAACCTTCTTTTCTTATACACTTCACAATCGTATTCTACTCAAAAATCCATAAACAAAGTCTCTCTCTTCTCTGCGAATCATTTTTTGACCAACGAAATCCATAACATAAAAGGGGTTTTAATGCCAAAAAATCGATTCTAATTCTATATATTCTTTCTGATTTTTATGCCTTTTTCTCAACGAAAAGATCAAATCTCCAATCCATTTATTTTTCTGGTATTCAAGCAGGTTGGAATATGTATTATCATAATAATGGTAGAAATGGAATCATTTTTGTTTTGATATTCTATACGAAATCCTATAACTTAATTAATAAGTCTAAGTAGCAGAAGTCTGTTTCTAGGGATGTTTTATCAATTTCTTTCCATTTGTATCTGTTGAAAATTCCAATAAATTCCAATTCAATTTAAGTAGAAAATTCTCTTTCTTCCTCCGTTCATACGTATTTCATACATTCCAGATATGGAGTTGGGTAAACTTTCATGTGATTCGGTAAACAAAATAGAAATGCCATCATTGCTAGATCATTTATCTAATTTATCTAATTAGATGAAGAATGAACCAATAGTGGTATTTTTTGATA
>JASDFA010000003.1:102510000-102527500 GCA_035772735.1 Datura wrightii
AGAACTGCATCCTTTAAAAATTCATTCTACTCCATCGAATTATTTGATTTTTGATGCAAAAGATTTATAAATGGAGCTAACCATTTCGATAATATATCCAGATTCACTCCCACTCGGTTGAAAGGAATTCCTATAGATCCAACAAACAAAGTAAAGAGTCCTAATACAAATATTGGGAATAGCATAGTATTGTCCGATTCATAAGGATAGGAATAAACCGCTTTATGCTCAAAATGAGCAAGAATCATAAAAGGTCGTGTCATCTTTCTTCCATTTTTATCAATTGGATATTTAGTTTTTGAAAAACAATAAGTACTTTCATTATTATTCATTGTTAATAAACAAGAGTTTTTCTTAACTCCGTTTTTACCCCATGGAGATATTGAATAGAAAGGGGTTTTGTGTTTTCCACCATAATTTTGAAAATGAACGTTTAAATGCCCTTCAAAAGTAAGTAAATATATCCGAAACATATAAAATGCGGTTAATCCCACTGTGGCCCAAGCTATTATTGCGAAAATTGGCGAATACAACCAACTATCATTAAGAATTTCATCTTTGGACCAAAAACAAGCAAGAGGTGGAATACCACAAAGAGAAAGTGTACCTAACAAAAATGTGATTTTGGTAATTGGGACATGTTTTCTTAAACCTCCCATAAGACCCATATTCTGGCTTTTAGCTGGAGAATATCCAACAATAGTTTCCATTGAATGAATAATGGATCCGGATCCTAAAAATAATAATGCTTTGGAATAAGCATGAGTAATCAAATGAAATAAAGCGCTTCGATAAGACCCCATACCTATAGCTAACATCATATAACCCAATTGAGACATTGTGGAATAGGCTAAAGCTCTCTTAATGTCTTTTTGAGCAAGCGCTAAAGTAGCTCCTAATAATACTGTTATTATACCTATAATAGAAGTAAGTGGGTCAATCAAGTATCTGAAGTCTAAAGAAAAATCATTATTGATGATCCAAGACCATACATATTGATAAAAAGAACTGCTATTTATTTGCTGAATAGAGAGGTACGTTGAAAAAATCATGACTATGCTTAACAGTAAAACACTCTGAAAAGCCCACATACGGCGAAAACTTTTTGTTGTCGTTGGAAAAAGAATAAGTCCCGCCCCTATTAACATAGGGACTGGAAGTGGAATGAAAGGTATGATCCACGCATATTCATATGTCTGTTCCATAAAAAGGTTTTGAATTCTTAATTAATTGTTTCCGATTCACCGGATCTTACATCTTTTGAAAGGAGTCAATAAAAAGTCAAAATATGGACTAACTTAAACTAATTTAAAACTTAAATCGAATTTTCTATTCTTACTTATTCTGAATCTTTGCTAAATACTTCAACTATTGAAATTAAGAAGTTACAATTGGTCAAATCATATGAAAGGGATTAATTACTAGTCTCCTTTGAAATAGGCCTATTTTTTCTCCAAGTTTGACCAGTGAATTGAACGGGGATTCAAGTTTTTAATTTCCTGAAGTAAAAATGTGGTTCTTAGCTTTAAACCTTTCGAGGTATTTTATTGGATGTAAATGAAATGTGGAACCGTAAATAGAAATCAAATAGAAATTGAGTCTTTTTTGGATTCTTTATTTTATTTTTGATTTTGATTAAGTTCAACTAATTTCATTTCGTCATTTATACAGAACAGCCGATTAGCAAATTCTATAGGTATAGATTTTCTAAATAAAAAAGAATGTGAAATAACGATACCAGTCAATAGAGAACCTTTTCTTTTTTACGATTATGAATGTTTTCTTGAATACAAAAACTTGAAAAAAACATATTGGCCTTCTTTTTTTATTTCCAGTATTATACAATTTTGACATATCTTTTTCCTTTATCGATAATGTTTTATTTGAGGAGGACACTATTAGCTCGAAAATAAATAGTAGTAAAAAGAATTCATTTTGAACAATAGATGTCTTTCACATCCAGTTATAACAATGAGTAATTTTTTAATTTCTAAATGGAAGTTCCAAAAAAACGCACTTCGACATCAAAAAAGCGTATTCGTAAAAATATTTGGAAAAGGAAGGGATATTGGGAAGCATTAAAGGCTTTTTCGTTAGCGAAATCTCTTTCTACCGGGAATTCGAAAAGTTTTTTTGTACGCCAAACAATAATAAATAAGTAATAAAAGGTTAGAATAATTTGAATCAACCTTAATTAAAAAATAATTCAATTAGATAATAATTGAATAATTTAACGATTTACCTTTCATATTTGATATTGATTCGCTCAACAATCAATACGTAATGGAACTCTATTCGCTTTTCTGATTGATATAGAAAATAATAAAATTAGGAAATCCTCTATTTACTATTTACTGAATAATAACTTTTTTGTTGACAAAAGAATAAAGATCATTTCTATTCCAAGGTGGGGAGTTTTATTTTTCCCATTGACCTATTTTCAGAATTCAATTGAAAAATAAAACAAAATTCTATATTTCCATTCTATTTCCATAGAAGAACGTATATAAAAATCTTTAGTGAAAGTTAAGAACTCATTGAACCTAATTGATTCTATTTTGAAACCTTTTTGTTTTGTTTAACTTTCTAACTTTTTATTTTCTCTGAATTATTATATAGACCCCCATGTATATCTTGCCCTTAGCCCAATAGAGAAAATTGCTTAAGGAAATTATGTATTGTATGACTAATTGTCAATTTTGAGCGATGCAAAATAGGTTCTTTTCTTTATATTTTGTCTTCAAAATCCCTTTATAGTTTTAGATTTATGAAAAAAAATAAATAGGAAATAGCTGATTAAACAATGAAAACTAAAACTTTTTCAACTCTATTCCTTAATTGAGTCTAGAACAGTTTAGTTACAAGAGTTCAATTCGAGGAAAGCATAAAATATAGGAAAGTTGCAGGTTAAATAAAAAAATAAGACTCTAAACTCAAATCGAAAATAATGAACCTTCAACCTCAAATTCCTATTTGAACAAGCTTTTATTGTTATTGATCCATTTGAATCATTACTAAACTAAAATAGCTTACTCAATCTCGACGATTGCTTATTGATAGGCTATTATGAGTTCAAGACAGGAATCTATGGTGAAATTGATAGACACGCTGCTCTTAGGAAGCAGTGCTAATGCATCTCGGTTCGAGTCCGAGTGGCGGCATACCGTCTTCTAAAAAGGATAAATAGATCTTATAATGAATTCAATTCCCGATTTTCATTTTCGAATCATGTAATTAAGGGACTCTTCTTTTTTAAGATTTTTTATGATATTTTCAACCTTAGAGCATATATTAACTCACATTTCCTTTTCGATCATTTCAATTGTAATTACAATTCATTTGATAACCTTTTTAGGCGATGAAATCGTAAAACTATATGATTCATCAGAAAAGGGCATAATAGTTACTTTTTTCTGTATAACAGGATTATTAGTTACTCGTTGGATTTCTTCGGTACATTTCCCACTAAGCGATTTATATGAATCATTAATTTTCCTTTCATGGAGTTTCTCCCTTAATCATATAATTCCGTATTTCAAAAAAAATGTTTTAATTTTAAGTAAAATAACTGGGCCAAGTGTTATTTTTACCCAAGGCTTTGCTACTTCAGGTATTTTAACTGAAATACACCAATCTGGAATATTAGTACCGGCTCTTCAATCTGAGTGGTTAATAATGCACGTAAGTATGATGATATTGGGATATGCAGCCCTTTTATGTGGATCGTTATTATCAGTAGCACTTCTAGTGATTACATTTCGAAAAAACAGAAAGCTTTTTTATAAGAGCAATGGTTTTTTAAACGAGTCATTTTTCTTGGGTGAAAATGTTTTCGAAAATAGTTCTTTTTTCTCTGCTAAAAATTATTACAGGTCCCAATTGATTCAACAATTAGATTATTGGAGTTATCGGGTTATTAGTTTAGGATTTACTTTTTTCACAATAGGAATCCTTTCGGGAGCAGTATGGGCTAATGAAGCGTGGGGGTCGTATTGGAATTGGGACCCAAAAGAAACTTGGGCATTTATTACTTGGATCGTGTTTGCAATTTATTTACATACTTGAACATATAGAAATTTGCGGGGTGCAAATTCTGCAATTGTAGCGTCTATAGGCTTTCTTATAATTTGGATATGCTATTTTGGGGTCAATCTATTAGGAATAGGGTTACATAGTTATGGTTCTTTTCCATCAACATTTAATTGAATTCAAGACAAGTTATTACAAATACAAGAGCGCACGGCGCATTGTACGAACCAACATGCGGACCGTGTGAATCATCAATACAATATTTGATTCACACGGTTTTCTACCATATGTAGTTCAATTTCATTGTTTTTACTTAACTTAAGAGTTAAGAGAAGAAAAAAGGTATTCTTTTTTTCATTGTCCCAGAATGTTTTAAAAACAAACATAGGTTTTTTTATTTCAGTCATCCAAATTATCTATAAAAAAATTTTGATAGAATAACTTCGACCTTGTCAATTGCTAATGAAAGAACGAAATCGGGGTATATACAAATACCTATTACGGGTAAAAAGATGGAGATCGAAAGAAATAACTCTCATGGTCCAGAATCAAAAAAAAAACTCCTTCGGGGCATTAAATAGCTTGTATCCATAGAACATCTGGCGTGACATAGATAATGAATAAATAGGAGTTAATATCATTCCAATTGCCATTACAAAAGTAATTAGTAGTTTTGGAATTAAAAGATATTTTTGACCGATAATTATTCCAAAAAATACTATCAATTCGGCAACAAAACCACTCATACCTGGTAATGCAAGGGAAGCCATCGAAAAGCTACTGAACTTCGTGAACATTTTTGGCATTGGAATAGCTATTATTTCGTCAAGATAAACAAGGCGGATTCTATCATAAGTCGTTCCCGCTAAGAAAAAAAGTGCAGCACCAATAAATCCATGAGAGATTATTTGTAAAAAGGCTCCATTAAGTCCCGTATCGGTTAGAGAACTAATTTCTATAATTATGAAACCCATATGAGAGACAGAGGAATAGGCTATTCTTTTTTTTAAATTCCGTTGGCCAAGAGATGTTGAAGCTGCATAGATTATTTGGATTGTACCGATTATCATCAACCAAGGAGAAAATACAGAATGGGCGTGAGGTAATAATTCCATATTGATTCGAATTAATCCATACGCTCCCATTTTTAATAATATTCCGGCTAGAAGCATACAAGTACTGTAATGTGCTTCTCCATGGGTATCTGGTAACCATGTGTGTAGGGGGATAATGGGCAATTTGACAGCAAAAGCAATAAAAAATCCAATATAGAAGATTATTTCTAAAACCACAGGATATGACTGATTAACTGATATTTCAATATTTAATGTTGGTTCATTAGAACCATATAAAGCAACACCCAAAACTCCCATTAAGAGAAAAACAGAACCCCCCGTCGTTTACAAAATAAATTTTGTAGCTGAGTACAGACGTTTCTTTCCTCCCCACATGGCTAGAAGTAGATAAATAGGAATTAATTCTAACTCCCACATGATGAAAAAAAGTAAAAGGTCCCGAGACGAAAATGATCCAATTTGACCACTGTACATTGCTAACATGAGAAAATGGAATAATCGAGAATCTCGAGTAACCGGCCAAGCCGCTAAAGTCGCTAAAGTAGTGATAAATCCTGTTAATAAAATGGGTCCTATAGAAAGTCCATCTACTCCTAATCTCCAATGGAAATAAAAAAAATCGATCCATTTATAATCCTCCACTAGTTGGATTAATGGATCATCCGATTGGAAATGATAACAAAATGCATAAGTCGTTAGAAGGAGTTCTAAAATACATATACATATGGTATACCACCTAATTATCCTATTTCCTTTCTGGGGAAGAAAGAAAATTAAAGAACCCGCAAATATCGGAAAAACTACAATTATTGTTAACCAAGGAAAATCATTCGTAGTAAAGACAAGATACACTTGGACCAAAAAAACTCGTGCTAAAAATTTTTTTATATTTGAGCACAGGTTTGTCGGAAAAAAAAATTAAATGGATTCAAGCAGAGTTTTCTCGAACGTATCAATAAGTTAGACCCATACTGCGAGTTGTTTCATGCCATAAATAAACTCGGACACTCAAGAAATCTGTTGGACAGGCGGATTCACATCTCTTACAACCAACACAGTCCTTTGTTCGTGGAGCAGAAGCAATTTGTTTAGCCTTACAACTGTCCCAAGGTATCATTTCTAATACATCGGTGGGATAGGCTCGGACACATTGAGTACATCCTATACACGTATCATAAATCTTTACTGAATGTGACATTGGGTCTATACATTTTTGAATGTTATAAATTTTCGATCTAGTAAACTTAGAAACGAATCATATATTTAGATACCATACGAATCAATGAGTTATCAGAATTTTCTAATCAACCCCCTTCTGCATTGGTTTAGGAGATATGAGAGAGGCCAAAATACTTTGATTTCTTATGTTTTGCAAACAAGATCATACCTTACGTAGCAAACATGCTAATTAAAATCGATTTATCAATATTAGAATCTAGATGATTAATACTAATTATTCAACAAATTGGATTGGTTGATACGAGTTGATTTTCTGTTATGGTAAATTGATGAAACAAGCCAGTCCAATGGCTGCTTTAGCGGCTGCAATAGCTATAACAAAAATTGAGAAAATGTCTCCTTTTAATTGACGATTATCAAAAAAATCAGAAAATGTTACAAAATTTATATTAACTGCATTCAATATAAGTTCAAGACACATAAGGGCTCTAACCATATTTCGACTTGTGATTAATCTATAGATATCGATAGAAAATAAATAGGCACTCAAAACAAGTACATGTTCGAGAATCATTAAACAACTCCTTATCAATCTCGACTCCTTTCAATATGAACAACAATTCAACCAATTTAATTGACTAGTATATAACAAGTATGGAACAAAGAAATATATTGGTACTAGATTGACCTAAATTCTTTCTATTTATACAGCTGGAATTCAAATAGAATTGAAGGAAAATGGATGTGATAAGCCAGAACAAAATTTTATTTGAATTCCAAGTTTTTAATAGAAATTTTTTATTGACGAGCTACAGCAATTGCACCTATTAAAGAAACTAAAAGTATTATTGAAATAAGTTCAAATGGAAGAAAAAAATCTATTGATAAATGAATTCCAATTTGTTGACTATTACTTAGAAAATCTTGCTCTATAATCTGGTTTGATCTTTTAGTCCAAATAATCCCGTACCATGACGTAGCAGAAATAGTAGTAATTAGTGAAATAAAAAGACTTATACAAACCATCGAAGTAATTCCATCTCCTACGGTTCAAAGATGAAAATTTTTGTAATATTATGAACCATTCATGAACATCACAACAAAAATGATTAAAACATTTATAGCTCCTACGTAAATAAGTAGTTGCGCAGCAGCTACAAAATAGGAGTTAGATAGAATATAGAATAACGATGTACAAACAAGAACCAATCCTAAGAAAAAGGCAGAATAAATTGGATTGGGAAGTAATACCACTCCTAGACCCCCTAATATAAGACCCGATCCTAGAAAGACTAAAAGAAAATCATGTATTGGTTCAGATAAATCCATTTTTTATAAAAAATCAAAAACGAAGAATTTCATGACTTTATTGACCTGACCAGGAAAAAACAAGTTTTTCTATTTTTTATGATACTTCTTAACTGTTAATTGAATGAAATTGTAATGGTATGAATTGACGTAGATGCTTTTATTTTATTGGACCACTATCAATTGTTTATTCGTCGAAAGAGTAGTTTAAACCTATCTATTTTTGATATCATTTATCTACTTTGAAACCATTACTATTACAATATAGAAATTGGTTTTGTTTTCAATCTAAATTAAGCTAGGAGTCTCATTAAGCAACCACTAGTTTGAATTGACCAAGCAAAAATCTTATTCTTTTAGATCCGAACTAATCCTTCGTAATTCGGAATTTTTTTTTCGAATCGAATTTAAGGGTTTATTCATTGTTTATTTGAGGTAAATTCGAAATTGTTCGAATTGTGTAATCATCAATTACTGACATTGGTAAGCGACCCAAAGCAATTTGATTATAATTCAATTCGTGACTATCATAAGTAGAAAGTTCATATTCTTCGGTCATTGATAAACAATTTGTTGGGCAATACTCAACGCAATTACCACAAAATATACAGATTCCAAAATCAATACTATAATTAAGCAATCGTTTCTTTCAAATATCAGTTTCTAACTTCCAATCAACAATGGGTAAATCTATAGGACATACATGCACACATATTTCACAAGCAATGCATTTATCAAATTCAAAGTGTATTCTGCCTCGGAAACGTTCCGATGTGATCAATTTCTCGTAGGGGTATTGAATAGTTACAGGTAAACGATTTGCATGGGACAGGGTAATCATGAAACCTTGGCCGATGTATCTGGCGGCTCGTATTGTTTGTTGACCATAATTTATGAATTCAGTTATCATAGGGAGCATATTTAGAAGATCTATAAAAAAGATTTTATTCTTGTTTCTTTCTCTTGTTTGAGACAAGTCGTGAATATAGAATATTGTCGTCTTTTACAGTGAAAGAAGTTCGGACGAGGTTGTCAATAATAGATTACCTAGAGAAATAGGTAAAAGAAATTTCCACCCAAGATTTAATAGTTGGTCCATTATCAGCCTCGGTAAAGTCCATCTTGTTGCAATAGGAATGAACAAAAACAAATAAGTTTTCTCTAATGTGATAAAGAGACCAGTTAGTGTTTCAAAGACTTTACCCCTTTTATTTATGTCAAATAGATCAGGAAAAAATATGTACGGAATAGAAAGATTCCAACCTCCTAAGTAAAGAATTGTTACAAATAATGAAGAAACTAGTAGCTTCAGATATGAAGCAATGTAAAATAAACCAAATTTGATACCTGAATATTCGGTTTGATACCCTGCTACTAATTCTTCTTCGGCTTCTGGTAAATCAAAAGGTAATCTTTCACACTCGGCTAGAGAAGAAATTATAAAAACGATAAACCCGATGGGTTGACACCACAAATTCCACCCCCAAAAACCATATTTTGACTGCGCTTCTACTATATCAATTGTAATTGAACTGTTAGATAATCATAGTCGATGATAACATCACTGTGCCCATCGCTATTACAGAACTGTACGTGACATTTTCGCCTCATACGGCTCCTCAGAGGTCACAAATAAATCTAAGAGCCCTTTCCTATTCTTTATCTTGATATGTTTGTCAGATAGAGTCAAAATCTATCCTAAGGTCCCAAATTAGACCAATGAAATTTTGTCTGCTATATTTAAAACTAATAAATAAGTGCTTCTGAATTGATCTCATCTTTTAAGAATTTAAATTTTTCTTTATTGATTAATAAGCTTATCATTAAATAAACTGCGCTTTATAGCAATATCACATATGCATTTCAACCTCGAATTTTCAATTACGAAAAAAGTTAGAGAGTCCATTAGTTCATGAATCATGACAAAAATTTTCTCTCTATAAATCGAAATCAAAATTGAATTATAGGAAAGAAAGAATAAAGACAAAAAAAGAAAAAAGGAAGAAAAAAAAGACATCCCTCCCTTTTGCTTTTGCAATTAGATTCTTTTCTTTCTATTTCGATTTATTTTATTTCAATTCCTATTCTCCTTTCTCAGAAAAAGGGCCTTTAACCAAAGTAAAAGATTACTTCGTTCTTGATAGTTATTTACTTATTCAGTGGATAGGAACATACTCTGGATCAGAATCATGGGGAGTACTTCTTGATCATTTCTACGAACGTAAAGCCCCAATTCGAATTCCTTTTATGTACATAAATATCCTCTTGGATAACTTACATAATCTCAGTTACTAATCCTTTGTGTATCTTTTGTCTTCCCAACCATCCACTCATTTTTGCTTTCAACCTCCCGTTGTGGAAATCCATCTATGGTAATAGACAATCAAAACTCCATACAGTTGATCTTTTGAACCCGCTTCAAGCTATCATGACAATTCACCAATCTTGGGGTAAACAATCTCTATTGCTTATGTTTACTTTTTTCACCATTTGATTCTTGTACATACAAAATGAGACTCAACCTTTTTACTGCAAATTTCTAAGCCGTTTTGTTTCACTCATATAACTATCTGGTTTAGTTCATCAACTCAAATGCTGAAGAAAAATGAAAATATATATATTCAATCAAATCTTTTTACCCCTGTTTCTAGAAAGAAAAGAATTTGGAGAAATTTTAGGTCTCACCAAATCACACGTAGAGATATTGAAAACACACATAGATCTAATGGTATTTCATAACTAATTGATTGGGCAGCTGTCCGTAGACCACCTAAAAAGGAATATTTATTATTTGATCCATATCCCGACATAAGAAGTCGAACGGGAGCAAGACTTGAAATGGCAATCCATAAAAAAACACCAATACTAAGATCGGCTAGAACAAGGTGATCACCAAAAGGAATTACTGAATAACTTAGAAAGATAGATATTACTGCTATGGATGGTCTGATACTGAATAAACAAGTATCTCATGTAGATGGAATAAGGTTCTCTTTCAAAAGTAGTTTTTTCCCATCTGCTAGAGCTTGAAGAATTCCTAAAGGGCCAGCATATTCAGGTCCGATACGTTGTTGTATTCCTTCAGATATTTCTCTTTCTAACCAAACAATTACTAGTACACCTATTGTGATTCCTAATACAAGAGTCAAAATAGGGACAAGCATCCATATGATCCCATAGACTTCTTTTAAGGATTCCAATTTGGAAAAAGAATTGATAGTCTCTATTTCTGTTGTATCAATTATCATTTCAACGATCAACTTCTCCCATAATGATATCTATGCTACCTAGTATTGTCATAATATCAGCCAATTTCATTCTTTTAACTAACTGAGGAAGAATTTGCAAATTGATAAAACCTGGGGAGCGAATTTTCCATCTCCAAGGAAAAATGCTCTGATCTCCTATGAGAAAAATTCCCAATTCTCCTTTTGGGGCTTCAACTCTTACATAAAGTTCTTATTTCGACAATTCAAAAGTTGGAGAAGGTTTTTTACTAATAAACCGATATTCAAAATCATTCCATTCAGGATCTTTTAATCTATCAAAACGTCGGATTTCTAAATTTTTGTAAGGCCCTCCTGGAATTCCTTCCAGAGCCTGTTGAATAATCTTTATGGATCTGTCATTTCCCTGATTCGTACTAAATAATGAGCTAGTGAAACCCGTTCTTGTTGCCATTGAACCTGCAAATCAAATTCGTCGTAAGACTCATAATGATCAACTTTACGAAGATCCCATTCTATTCTGAAAGCTCGTAGCATTGGTCCCGATAAACCCCAATTTAATGCCTCGTCTCCCCCAATAATGCCTACGCCTTCAACTTGTTCTAAAAAAATAGGATTCCGGGTAATAAGTTTTTGATACTCAGCAACCCCTGTTAAAAAATAATCACAAAAATCCAAACATTTATCTATCCAGCCATAGGGTAGATCGGCAGCCACTCCTCCGATACGAAAATAATTATGCATCATTCGCATACCGGTGGAAGCTTTGAAGAGGTCATATATCAATTCTCTTTCTTGAAAAATATAGAAGAAAGGGGTCTACGCACCAATATCCTCCATAAAAGGACCGATCCATAACAAATGAGAAGCTATCCGACTCAACTCCAACATAATGACTCTGATATAGCTAGCCCTTTTAGGTACTTGAATATTGCCTAATTGTTCGGGTCCATTTATGGTTATTGCTTCTGTGAACATAGTAGCTAAATAATCCCAACGTGTTACATAAGGCAAATATTGTATAATTGTTCGATTTTCCGCAATTTTCTCCATCCCTCTATGTAAATAACCCAATATTGGTTCGCAGTCGACAACATCTTCACCATCTAGAGTAACGATGAGTCGAAGAACACCGTGCATTGATGGGTGCTGAGGCCCCATATTGACTATCATGAGGTCTTTTCTTGTAGTTGGTGCAGTCATAAGTTTTTTACCGGTTCATTCTTCCATGAATTACTGAAAGTGAAAAGGTCATCAAAATTTAATCGAAACATATAAGTGAAAATGAAATGACTCTTCAAATTAATCAAATTAACGAGTTTTTGTCTCTCGAATGTCCAACTGATTAATTAATTCTTTATAACGTACTCTATTTTTTTTCCAAATAAGCTAGCAGTCGTTGACGTTTTCCCAAATTTTCTTCAAACCTCTCTGAGATAAATACTCTTTTTTATGCAATTCTAAATGGGAAGTAAGTCTCCGTATCTTATTGGTGAAATTGAATTCTTGAAATTCAATAGATCCTCTCTTTTCTTCTTGAGAAATAACCGAAATGACATAAATTTTTACCATAAATGAATTTCCCCTTTCTTTATTTTACAGATGTGGATTTTATCAAATTTTATCGATCAGTAATAATAATACCAGTAATTTGAACGTGCTATATAGCCTTAATTTCTTTATGAACCCCTAATTTTATCAATTCCAATAAATTAATCAAATTTAAAATTTGATTCAGATAGGAATCCAAAAAGGTGGTAGGTACATTTTTTTTCATTCACAAAAGCGAATAATTTAAACCTAAAATCCTAAAATGAAGAAGATTCTGTTGATTCATTCTATATCTAATCGATACCTTATTGATTTAGTATCGTCTACTCGAATTAGATTTGAATGAGATGTAAGACAAGGCATGTGTGCATTTGTTTGCTTTCAGATACTCTATACTAGACGGGGTATATAGTACTATCAATTAATTTTCAATCGTGGATACATATGTATCTTTAAGATACTGAAACGGCTACCATTATTGGTTTCAAACCAATAACGATTCATACAAGCTAAATCTTCTAATCGATAATTAGGCCAAAGAAAGAACTTCAATTTAATTAATTCATTTTTCTCTTTATAATTAAAAAGAGGTTTCCTTTCATCCAAAAATTGACTCCAGTTTTTTACATTGGTTTCGTTGCAAAATACTGAGTTTCTATCGACGCCATTCCAATTCAAAGAATTAAAAAAACTTTGAATTCTCAATTCTCTATGACGTCTAGACCAGAAAATATTTTTAGGAACAACTAAATCAAAATGATTTTTGTCTGTATTTATTCTTTGAGTTTGCGGTTGCAGAATGAATTCATCAAAAAAATTTTATCAACATATCTTTGTTCTCGGTATCTTTGATTAGTTTGGTGTTTACTTTTATGAACCAATGAAATACCTATGGTTTGATACATAATAAATTGTCCATTATTTTTTACAGACAACCGAATAGGTTCGATAATCAATACCCCCTTCTAAATCAATTTTGTATGAGTTAAAATCGCATCAATCAGCATTATATCCAAACTCAGTTCTCTCCTTTGAATTGACGATATAGTAATTTTGGTTGGATTTATCAGTCGAAGCAGGAGACAATATACCTTGATATTCTCCATCATTCTTTGATTCAAAGCATCGTTCCATCTCAATTGAAAAAGCAAATAACGTTTCAAGAACAAATCGAGTTCTGCTTTCATGTTGCTTTTGTATTGTTCTTTCTTTTTACTCTTCTTTGTGTCTGATTCCGGGTAATCTTTTTCACGATCGTTTTGCTGTTTTGAGAAAACTGGGCCCAGATTTCCTTTCTTTTCTATATCTGATCCACGCTCTCTTTCTCTTTGACTTGCGGGTTCCTTTGCTTCTTGAATTCGATTCTTTATTTTTTTATTTGATGGTAGAAAAAATTTTGTTTTTGGTTTTTATTTTGACTAACATTTGCATTTCTATTCAAATTTAAAAGAAGTAATTTGCTTGGTATAATCCATGGTTTTATTTTATATACATTATAAAGTCGTATAAATTCTGGAAAGAAACAAAAATCCAGATTCAATATGGGACGATTAATTTTTTTTTCATTCATTCCCATCCAATCAAAAAAGACTTTTTTCGAATTTTTTTGAGTGTTTTCTGGATTTTGATGAATTGTAAGATAAAAAGGGCCTTTTTTGTCAATTTTCTCAATTATTTGATAATTATTAATACCAATTTTAGTATTTGGATTACTGTTGGTATCGATCTTAACCTGGGCCCCAATATCGCCTTTTTGTCTAAGAGAAAAATGGATAATTTTCCAATCAAAATATTTTCTATCGAGATTTCTTTCTATATCTAGAATATTTCTTTTTCTTAGATAATTATTGATATGAAGATTGTCGGGCATATTAAAAAAGTTGGGTTTGGACGTGTTGGAATTATAAGAAACTTTGAAGTTCTTACTTACTTGAAAGGGTAATCTAGAAATAAATGAGTCACTTTTATTTTCATAATTAATCAATTTATATGATAAAAGATCATATCTATAACATTTTTGAAAATTATCTTTTTGGTTTGATAATGAATAGAGTTCAGAATCATTTTCTTTTTTGTAATGAATTAATTGGTCTTTTTCATATGAATTCCATTTGTTTAAATTTCGATTTTTATTTTGAGCCATACAACTTTGATTAACCCTAGTTCGCCATTTTTTTGGCATTAATCTAGACCATCTAATCTGAGATAAATCGTATTGATAATGACATCTTAACCAATTTTTCCATTGATTGATTCTATAACTCTGAAGTTTCTTATCTTTTGAGTCAGAATGAAATATTCCTAGTGTTCTAAAATAGTACTTTATTTTAGTCTTAAGTAAAAAAGGCGTTCTGTTATATTGAAGAACAGATCTAAATTTAGACAAATTAATAACTTGGGTTTGTGATAATTTGTAAAATACATATGCTTGTGACAAGTAGGATAAATCAAAAAAAATATGTGAATTTTTTATAGTTGAAATAAAGTGATTTTTTTTAATTAATTTTTTCTTGATTTATTTCATCATTGTAAATGTATTTATCAATCAATTTGTTTGTTGATTCAAGAAAGAGGTGTGTATTAATTCTGGAAATATTAATGATAGATAAAAATAGATCGATGTATAATCTTTGAATGAATAATTTTTTAAAATAATGGAATTTCTGTATTAATCGAGTATTTCTTCTTTTTAATATTTGGAAAATATTTTGGGGGATTCAAATTTTTTAATATTATTTGTTTTATTAGGACTAATGTCTATTTCTGGAGTTACTTTCTTTATCTCTTTTGTAATTCTTTCTATTTGATTTTTGATTGTACTTGTTCTATCAGCCAACTCCTTCATTTTAGTTTCTATCGGTGAAGAATTTGGACAATTTCCAGATTCAATTTGACTAAATGATTCGTTAATTATCTGATTACTAATTAGAGAATCTTTGTCTTTTTTCGTTTCATTCGATTCAGATATTTCTTTGAATCTAAATAATACACTTGGATTATTTTTGAAAGTTCTTTTATTATTTTTTTTAGAAATAGAATACTTTTGATAAGCCATTTTTTGGTTTCTTTTGAAAGTCTTCGAAATAATTTTGTTTTTCCTTTTAAAATTTTAGAGTGATAAAATATTTCTTTTTGAATTTTCTAGTTTTTTTTCGAGTTCCTTAAAAATGGGCTCAAAAAAGGAAGGGCGCTTTCGGGGAGAACCAAAGGGAAGTTCAGCTTCCATTCCCCAAATTGTTAAAAAACAAAAATCATCTTGTTGTTTTTTCTTTTGCATTAGCTCTCCACGGGAGGAGTACTGTTTAGATATATGCCAAGGTTTGAGACAAAAAGGAAATAAAATTTTGATCTGAATCCCCTCCCTCGCCCAATTTTTCGAAAATTCTGTTTCGGATAATTGAACACCATTATAAGTACATTTAATATGCATTTCTGTATTCCATTCCTGCAAATCTTCAGACCATTCAGGAAGTTGCAAGAATAACATACGCCCGAGATTTTTGGCTATTATCAATGAAGGTAATAGAATATATTTTCGAAGAATTGATTGAGTTACTAACATGTAACCTTTTATTATTTGCGCTAAAGGAATGTTATCCCAGGTTTCTGCTAGCGCTATCCGTGCTTGTTCCTTTCTTTGATTCTCCTCTTTTTTTTTCTTTTCTTTTTTCTCTTCTCTTTTTGTTTGTTCTTCTCTAGACTCTAGAATCTTGAATTCTCCCTCTTTACCTACCCAATTTCGAAAAATTGGTTTAATCAGTCCAGAGATATCAAAAGAAAAAAGAAGGGAGGGGGTTATTCTATCGAGAAAAAAGGGGGGAATGCGCATTTGCTTGAAATAGTTTCCAAATAACAGTTTTGAGCCTTTGAGCCCGCATAGAGCCTTTAATTATACCTCGCTGAAAATCTAATTGTTGCGAATAGCCTATTAAATTCACTTCCTCGTCGGGCGCAGAACCCTTATTCTCCTTGTTGGAAGTCAAAATAACTATACGTTTGGTTTTTCTTAAACGAATTTGATGATCCATTGATGCGCGATCTTTAAATTCACCCAATTGTTGGTCCAATTCGGTGATTAATTTATGTGACCAGCGAGGCTTTTTTTTACTGATTTTTTTTATTCCAATCGCTTTTTTTCCAGATTTAGTCCCATTAGGATCAATTGCATTGAATACAAATTTTACAAATTTCGTTCTGTTTTCTAAATTCGCTCTTCCCTGTTCTTGGTCTGAAAATAAAGAAAGGTCTTTCAAATTGAAACTCGATTTTGGTTCGTTACCAAATTCATTGATTAAAGTTAGTAACTCATAAATTTCTGTTGATAATGGTTTTTTATCAACCGTATCCACTTTCTGTTCAAATTCTTCGTAATCAGTATTCAGAAGAAAGATAGTATGAATCCGATTTAGTCTAACTCTCTCTTTAAAATTTTCTAACGAAGGATTGTTTATGATTGAAGGTGAAAACCCTTTTTTGATTGTTCCTCGATATGGGCCATTTAACAAAGGATCATACATTTTAGGCACGTATTCTTTTTTAGTATCATCATTACACAATCTAATCCTTGTTTCAAGTATATCCAGAGAAATAGATTCCTTGTCTAGAACTTCAAGTCGATTTAAAAATTTCTTATTCAGATTATTACTTTTTTCTTTGTTCGTAGAAACCCACCGAGTGTCCAGTTCATTAGGGAGCGTTTTTTGGAGTGACAATAGGGGTATCCTTCTTTTTATCATTTTCCAAAAAGTTGATAAACTTGGCGGGTATGTAAAAGATATTCTTTGTTTTCCATCACTTTTACATGTGTCAAAAAAATATTGTGACATTTCAGTTCTTATGGCGTGTTCAAATCGATTATTCTTTATGTAGCGAAAGGGTCGATTCCATCGATTATGATTGAAAAGAATACTCACAAGATGTTTTTCAAAACAGAAGAGTTTTTTATTTTCATTTTTTTTCTCAAGCAGTTGCAATTTTAAAATTTTCTGGATTCCCTGTGTTATTATTATTCAGATAAGAATCCTCATAATCATGAATTGGACTATTACTAGTATTAATATTGTTATAGCCTATCTTTGTAAGGTGAGAGTGAAATTTATCCTTTATTTTTTCTTTTCCATTCACTCGGAT